>PVKU01004202.1:0-153585 GCA_004027475.1 Anoura caudifer
TGAGGTTTTGATCAAAACTCAGATCTAGTTTGGGGAAATATTATACAGTTCTTAATTACAGTTCATAATGAACAAATAATAAGGGATATTGAACTTCATCTGTGATAAGTACTAAAATAGGAATGACAAAATACTGAAGAAGTTGGTTCAATACTAACATATCCAAATAACTGTTCAAATCTGTAGTAATCATAGTAATCAGTGAAGGAAATTTTTACACATAAACAAACTTATTTAATAAACAACCTTGTAATTATTTATAATATACTGTCATCAGGCCACATTTTGCTAGGTAATGGGGACACAAAGATAAATAAAATAAAATGTATCTATGTTTTATGGACAGCTAAACTGCTAATGGATGCTATTAGTTAAGGTTATCCATAGAAACAGAACCAGTGATATATATGATCGCCATCCACAGAGAAGGGCAATCTACTTACAGCAATTATGGATTTAATATTATTCTCGACTGGAATTGCCATCAACACACACCCAGAAACGATGTTTAATCTAGGTATCCTGTTGGCAGTCAAGTTGGCACACAAAATTAAGCACTACAGACATGCAGCATTTAGGTACAAAGAAGGAAAATTAGCAAGGCAAATGGCTTATTGAGAAATAAATTAGGCTCCTAGTCAAGATGAAGGAGTAAGCAGCTAAATACAGTACTGGCTCTTCCCACAACCACTTCAAAATTACAACTAAACTACAGAACAACCATCATTCAGGGCAGCCTGAAATCTAGCTGAACTGAAGGCCTATAAATAAGGATATACAGAAGAAGCCACATAGAGTCTGGTTGAAAGGGCAGAAATGTAATGAGGCTGGTCCTACCCCCATGTGGAGCAGTTAAAAATCAGGAGGGATATCTTGGCTGTGGAGGTGTCCTCTGAGAAATGAGGAGTTCCAGCCCCATACCAGGCTTTCCAGCCCAGGCATCCAGTGTTGGGAAAGAAGTGCCCATAACTCCTGGCTGTGAAATCCAGCAGAGATTGTGACTGAGACAGAGGTCTGCTCGAGTCCCAGGCATTTCTCTTAAAGGGCCAGCACATGAACTTGCTTGGATTCACTCACTCTAAATTCCAGCGCTAGGGCAGCAGCTCCACGGGCAACACAGACACAATGCAGAGAAACTAAACTGGCTCCATGCGAGGTCTGGAAAGGCCGATTTCTCCTTTTGTCAACAGTGCAACAACAGTGCGGCAGAAGCCATTGGTATTTGTTCAGCCTCCCACCCTGCAGGTGCAGGCTGGTGCAGTATCTAAGTCTCTATCCGCTCTGCACTGTTTTCTGCCACGGTAATTCTCTGAGATGCTGCCCAACTCAACTTGCAGGCCCACCTAAGTTGAGTGGCTTTGCCGTGCAAACATAGGTAATAATGTAGTAAAATCTGTGTAGTGTCAGATGGGTACTAGCTTTATTGGGAAGATTCCTTTGTAAGCTATAGAAATGTCTAGTCACTGAGTTGTACACCTGAAACATACTATTGCATGTCAACTGTAATTAAAAATCAAAAAGTTTCCAGTCAAGATGGTGGTATAGGAAAATGCAGTGCTCAAATCTTCCTACAATCACATCAAAATGACAACTAAACTTCAGAACAACCATCATTCAGAACCACTTGAAATCTAGGTGAACAGAAGTCCCATGACTAAGGATATAAAGAAGAAGCCACATTCAGACTGGTAGAAGGGGGGAAGGAGTGGATAGGGCTGGTCTCAAACTCATATATGCTGGATAAGAGTTGGGAGAAATATTTCAGCTATGGAGGTTCCCCTGAAGAGAGAAAGTCTCAGACTCACACAAGGCCTCAGTCCAGGTGTCCACTACCAGGAAGAGGAATCCCATATCTTCTGGCTGTAAAAACCAGCAGGGATTGTGGCTGAGTGAGATGGAGGGCTTCTGGAGTCCTAGCATTTCTCTTAAAGTGTCCAACTTTTCAGACTCACTCACTCTGAGCTCCAGCACTGGCACCAGGGACATACGGGGAAGAACTGAATTGTCTAACATCAGGGTGAGGGTTCAAGAGATATCTTTCTCTCAGACACAGGTGCTGGGAGAGGCCATTGTTTCTTTTCCGAGCCTGCCATATCTGAGTCTCCGTTAACCTGACTAACACTGCTGGCCCTGCCCAGTGGATCTCTGAGGCCTGGCCACTCCTGATTGGTGGGACGACCCAAGATTTTTCCAGTGGCTTTTCCATACAAATGACCTGTCTTGGCTCACGCTTCAGATTTTCCTAAAATATCTCAAAGAAACAGAATCTGGTCTTGGCTTGCCCAGTACATCTGGTTAAGTGGCTCTGGGCTTGATGCTAGCAGCAACTGGGCTTGGTCACAGCTTGGCCTCTTCTGGGCACCTTCAAATGAAGCACAAGTAGCAACCATCTGTAGATGGCTTTGTAGCTCACAGTGGGTGCCCAGGCAAGGCACAAATGGCAGCTGACCTTGGCCTGCTCTTCCAGAGAGGCCCCAGAGCCAGCAGACCTGGCAGACAGCTTCACACCATGTCAATGCACCACCTAATCACTCCCACAAGTGACACATCAAGAGGCAAATTCACTGGGCACGAGAGCCACACTGAAGTAAGTCCTGCACTCTGGGGTCAACCTTGACACAGCTGATCCTCCACAGTGGTTGCAGCCAGTCCTTGCCCACTGGCCTGGGACAAATCCCTCACACTGAGGTGTCAGCAACAATCAAGGCTCAACCACAACAAGAAATGTACACAGCCCACACTGTAGGGCGGGTGCCCCTAGAGTGCCTAGCTAGGGTGATCAGGCAGGCTGTGTCATTGGACACTAGGACACCTAGCACGTCAGACCACTTGATCAAGCCCAGGAGATTAGCAGCTCTACCCATACACAGAAACAAACAAAGGGAGGCTGCCAAAATGAAGACACAAAGAAACATGGCCCAAATGAAAAAAAAAAACAAAAAAACAAAACAAAACAAAACAAAAAAAACAGAACAAAACTCCAGCAAAAGAACTAAACAAAATGGAGACCAGTAATTTACCAGATGCAGAGTTCAAAACACTGGTTATTAGAATGCTCAATGAATTTAACAGAAGTATGGATGAATTTAGAAATTCACTAAAGAGATAGAAAACATAAAAATGGAAATAGAGCACAAAATAAATAAGATAAATGAGCAAACAGAAACAAACTCATAGATACACACATCGTTTTGACATTTGACAAAGAGGAGGGGGTGGGGGGATGAGTAAAAAAGTAAACTGAGATGTACAAATCAGTGGTCACAGGGATGTAATAATGTACAGCATAGGGAATGTAGTCAATCATCGTGTAATAACTGCATGGCACCAGGTAGGCACTTGATTTATTGGGTGAACACTTAGTGACATAATGTCCGATCACTGGGGTGTATACCTGAAACAAGTATGATATTGTATGTCAACTGTAATTGAAAAATAAAAATTGTTTAAAGTAAAAATAAGAAAAAATATTTCAAAACAATAAAACAAATAAAAGGAGTTCAAGGTACAGTGGAAAAAAAAATGTACCAAACATCAGGTTAAATTACAAAAAGCTGAAAGTAATCCTCAAAGAAATTCTAGACTCACTTTTTCTTTTCTCTTAAATTTGTTTCATGTTTAAATAAATGTATCTTATCAGTAGGAAAAAGAACTTGAGTAGAAGAAACTAAATCATAAGAAAAGCAGGATAATATATCTTTTTGAAAATAGCAGATAACTAGAAACTCAAGGTTTGAATTAAAAAAAAATACTCAGGTGGACAATTCAGAGTGGTAAAAGGCAAAGTATTTTGAACAGTTTGTGGAAAATAGATAATAGATTGGATACATGGAATGGGACCGGTAAGATTCTGGTGTCTTTGAAAGTTTTTTTTTAATCCTCACCTGAGGAGGAGAGAGAGAGAGAGACAGACAGACAGACAGACATTGATGTACTCACCCTGACAAGGGATTGAATCCATAACCTAGGTATGTGCCCTGACTGTGGATTGAACCCACAAACTTTCAGTGCATGTTACAATGCTCCAATCAACTGGGCCACCCAGTGAGGACTAAAGTTTTTAATAAGCATAATTCTGTGCTTTGGAAGGAGCATTAACTAGATAGTGAAGGTGAATTATATTAATAAAGCAGCACGGTAAAGAACAACCTACCAAAATTAATCATGGAGAAACAGAAAAGCTGAACTGAATAATAATGACTAAGGAGTTCGAGTCAGTAATCTAGTACTTCTCAACAAACAAAAACCCTGTAGAGGGCACTTCATTTGCAACGAGTGCCTCTGAGCAACTTGCTTTTAAAAAAAAATCTGCATCTTTTAAATTTTTTATTGATTGATTTTAGATAGAGAGAAGGAGGACAGAGGGAACCATCAATTTGTTGTTCCACTTATTCATGCATTTATTAGTTGATTCTTGTACATGCCCTGACTGGGGTTGGAACCTGCAACCTTAGTGTGTCAGGATGATGCTCTCACCAACCGAGCTAACTGGCTGGGGCCTCTGAGAAATTTGAATAGGGGATGGTCCTTCTCAGGTTTTCCTACTTACTCAAAGGCCTTGTGCAAATACTTGATCCTTTTTAAAAAATGTTTTTCATCACTATAAAAATGGCATGGTTTTGGGAAGAAGTTCAAATAAAAAAATACAATTCAAGTCACCATTGTCCTACAACTCAGTCAAACAAACTATTAATATATTGTGAATTTAGTTCTAGTTTTTTTCTCTTAGGATATACATATAAATATAGAGGTTTACATATATTATAGATAGGTATTTTTACAAGATTGATATCATATTGTATTAAACTACTTTGAGATATGCTTTTCCCACTTTCTTACATGGTGAAAATTTCCCTGTTAATAAATATTTTTTTGAAAGTAAAGAATGCTCAGGACTAGATGTCTTTAATGACACTATCTGCAAAACATTTACAAAAGAATAAATGCCCATTCATCTCAATCTCTGCATAAAAATTTAAAAGGAATAAACACTTCCAAACTCATTTTTATTGGGCAAGCATCACTCTTATACCTAAGCCAGGTAACGACAATACACAAGAAGAAAATTTTAGGTCCCAAACCAAATGAACATAAATGCAAATATCCTTAACAAAATACTAGCAACCTAAATTCATCAGTCCATTAAAAGAATTATATATCACAATCATGTGGGCTTTATCCTTGGCATGCAAAAATAGTTCAACACATGAAAATCAATTAATGTTATATACCACACTTACAGATTGAAGAATAATAATTATATGATCATCTAAATAGATGCAGAAAAAGCATGTGAGAAATGTAACATATTTCATAATAAAAGTTTTCAAAAATTATTTATAAATGTACAAGGGATACTGAAAAAACCCTAAAAATCTTTTATACAAAATGTGTATTTATTCTTTTTTTAGTTTACTTAAATTTTATTTATTTACTTGTAATACATAAAATATATATATTTAAAGTTTGCAATGTGATTTAAAATTTTTTATTGTTATTCTATTACATTGTCCCAATTCTCCCCCTTTGCCCTTCTCCTCCCATCCCACCCCCCACTCCCACAGTCAGTCCCACACTGTTGTCCGTGCCCATGGGTCATCCATACCTTTTCTGTAACTATTCCCTGCCCCTTCTTTCCATCATTATCCCACTTTCCCCTTCCTTCTGGCCACTTTCAACATGTTCTATGTTTCCATTCCTTTGGTTCTATTTTGCTCACTAGTTTATTTTGTTCATTAAATTCTGCTTATAAGTTAGATCATATGGTATTTGTCTTTCACCGACTGGCTTATTTCACTTCGGATAATATTCTCTAGTTCCATCCATGCTGTTGCAAAGGGTAGGAATTCCTTCTTTCTTTCTGCTGCATAGAATTCCATTGTGTAAATGTACCATAGTTTTTTGATCCATTCATTTACTGATGGGCACTTATGCTGTTTCCAGCACTTGGTTATTGTAAATAGCACTGCTATGAACATTGGGGTGCATAGGTTCTTTTGAATTGGTGATTCAGGGTTCTTAGGGTATAATTCCAACTGTGGAATTGCTGGGTCAAAAAGCAGCTCCATTTTTACTTTTTTGAGGAAACTCCATACTGTTTTCCTCAGCAGCTGCACCAGTCTGCATTCCCACCAACACTGCACTTGCGTTCCATTTTCTCTGCATCCTTTCCGGCACTTGTTTGTTGATTTATGATGTCCATTCTGACAAATGTGAGGTGATATCTCATTGTTGTTTTAATTTCCATCTCTCTGATGGCTAGTGATGTATATCTTTTCATATGTCTATGGGCCCTCTGTGTATCCTCCTTGGAGAAGTATGTATCCAGGTCCTTTGCCCATTTTTAAATTGGGTTATTTGTCTTTCTGGTGTTGTGTGTATTTATTCTTTCATGTTTAAACTTCAATCACCTTCCAAGTAGGAAGGTGTTTGGATCATTTGATCCAGTGCACCTATCAAAATGTTTTTCCTACTGCTCAAAACAATTTTTGAACTCATCAGTTTTGTGTTGATGAGTGTTTCTGCCATTTATGTTTCAACTCTTCCACATTGGCAAAACATTTCTCTTTGATAACTTTTTTCATTTGAGGAAACAAACAAAAGTTGCTCTGGGTGAGATAGGGTGAATAGGGATGGTAGGGTACAGAGGTCATACCATTTTTGGTCAAACACTGCTGAACACTCAGCGAAGTGTGGGCAGGTGTGCTCATAAATCACCCATCATGTAATGGGCAAACACCTCAAAAGAGTCTTCAAAAAATTCGGTGAAGCCTAACACAGCCTCTCACAGCAATGCCAGCTGGCTCATTGATACAGATGGGGTCTAGAATAATCATCCGGTGGGGGAAGCCTGTACTACAATGGGCCCACCCTCTAGAATATAATTCTGTTTCTTGGGGTCCCCCTAGTATGTATCTCCACATAATAAAAGACATATATAACAGACTATGAGCAACACCATAATCGATTTTAAAAATGCGAAAGATTTTTTTCTAAGATCAGAAATAAGAAAGAGGTTCCCAATATTTCTATTCAACATAATACTGGAAGGTCTAGCCAGAGTAATAGACAAGAGAAAGAAATAAGAGGTATCCAAATCAGAAAAGAAGAAATTAAGTGATCTCTGTTGGCAGATGTTAAAATTTTATAAATAGAAAACCCTAAAGATTCCACAAAAATGAATATTAGGAATAATAAACAATTTCAGTAGAGTTGTAGAATGCAAAATAAAAATACAATAATCAGCAGTGTTTCAACAAACTAATGATAAACTATCTAAAAATAAAGAAAATAATTCTGTTTACAATAGCATCAAAACAATAAAATACCTGGGAATAAGTTAAACCAAAGAGATGAAATATATGTACACTGAAAGTTACAAGATATTTATGAAAGAAATTGAGAACACAAATAAATGGACAGATATCATGTTCATAGACATAAAATATCCATACCACCTAAAGTCATTTATGGAGTTAATGCAATCTCTATCAAAATCTCATTGGCATTATTTTTAAAGAAATAGGAAAAGTATACCATTCTGACATGCGTGATCTGCATGTTGCATTGCATGCCTACCACTGCAAGTTAAATCTTCTCCTGCTACTATTTGACCTTACCCTTTTCTACGTCTCCACCCTCTTCTCTCTACTGCCATACTGTTGTCTGTGTCTGTGTGAGTTTTTAGTTTGATTTTCTTGTTTGTTTATTTGATGCTTTCAGTTTTATATTCCAAATATGAGTAAAGCCATATAGATCTTGGCCTTTTCTGCATGACTTTTTTTTTTACTTAGCATGATATTCTCAATGTCCACCCATGTTGCCACAAATGGCAGTATTCCAACTTTTCTTATGGATGAGTAGTATTCCGTGGCACGCATATATATATATACATATATATATAAAATCACATTTTCTTTATATAATCATCTATCAGAGGACACTTCAGTTGTTTCCCTGTCTTGGCCACCTTGAATAATGCTGCAATAAACATAAGGCTGCATATATCTTTGCAAATAAAAGCTTTTAATTTTTTTGTGCAGATATTCAGAAAAGGGATTTTGGGTCATATGGTAATCCTATTCTCAATTTTTCAAGGAACCTGCATATTGTTTTTCATACTGGCTGCACCAGTTTACATTCCCAGCAGCAGTGAATGAGTGTTCCTTTTCATCACAACCTTTCTGACACTTGTTATTACATTTCTTATTGGTAATAGGCATTCTAAGACATATGAAGTGGTATCTCATTGTAGTTTTATTTGCATTTCCTTAATAGATGGTGAAGTTGAGCATCTTTTCATATATCTGTTGGACATTTATATGTCTTATTGGGAGAAATGTCTGCTCAGGTCTTCTGCATATTTTTAATTGGATTGTATTTTTAGTATTTATATGAGTTCTTTATATATTGTGAATATTAATCCTTTCTCAGAGTTGTTTTTCGCAAATATCTTTTCCCATTTGGTTGGCTGCTTTTTTTCTCATTTGGTGTTTGTTTTTTTCCTGTACAGAAGCTTTTTAGCTTGATGTAGTCTTATCTATTTCCTTTTGCCTTTAATTTCCTTACCTTTGGGGTAGAATTCATAAAATCCAAAGACCAAGGTCCATAAGATTAATACTACATTTTCTTCTATGTAATTATTGTTTTCAGGTCTTATGTTTAAGTCTTTGATCCACTTTGAGTAAATTTTTTTATGTGGAGATAAACAGTAATCTAGTTTCTTTCTTTTGCATATGGCTATCTAATTTTCCCAGCATCTTTTATTGAAAAAGCTTTCTTCTTCTTTTTTTTTTTTGCCATTTTATATGTTTGACTCCTTTGTCAAAAAATATTTACCCATATACCTGTGGGTTTATTTCATGGTTCTCAATGATGTTCCATTGGTCTGTTTATCTGTTTTTCTGCCAATACCATGCTGCTTTGATTAGTGTTGCTTAGTGATATAATTTGAAGTCAGAGAAGTGTGTTACTTCCAGCTTTTTTTCCTTTTTCTCAGGATTCCTTTGACTCTTCAGGGTCTTTTGTGGTTCTATATAAATCTGATGACTTTTTGTTCTATTTCTTTAAAAATGCCATTAGGATTTTGATAGAGATTGCATTAAATATGTAAATTGCTTTAGGTAATGTGGCCATTTAAACTACATTAGTTCTTCTAATACATTAACAGGAAATGTCTTTCCTTTTCTTTTTTTGAAATTTCATTTTTAGTATATAAGAATGCAACACATTTGTGTACATTGGTTTTGTATCCTGAAACTTTACTGTATTTGTTTATTGTTTCTATTAGGGTTTTTTTTTTTTTTTTTTTTGTGGAGGGGTCAAGTATTTAGGATTTTCTATATAAAGAATCATGCCATCTGCAAAAAGTGACAATTTTATTCATTCATTTCCAATTTGGATGGGTTTTTTTTTGTTGTTCTTTTTACCTGAGTACTATTTATTTATTTATTTATTTATATTGTTATTCTATTATAGTTGCCCCAATTTCCCCCCATTGCTCTCCCCTCCCCACCCACCCCCTGCTCCCACACAGTTGTCCATATCCGTGGGTCATTTATACCTCTTCCTTCCCTTTCTTTCTGTCTTTATCCCTTCCTCCCTACCTCTGGTTGCTAACAGTCTGTTATTTTTTTCCATGACTTTGGTTCTATTTTGCTTGTTTGTTTGTTTTATTCATTATATTCCTCTTATAGGTAAGACCATATGGTATTTGTCTTTCACGGTGTGGCTTATTTCACTTAGCATAATACTCTCTAGTTCCATCCATGCTGTCAGGAAAGGTACAAGTTCCTTCTTTCTTTCTGCTGCATAGTATTCCATTGTGTAAGTGTACCACAGTTTTTTGATCCACTCATTTATTGATGAGCACTTAGGCTGTTTCCAGCACATGGCTATTGTAAATAATGTTGCTGTGAACATAGGGGTGCATTGGTTCTTTTGATTTGGTGTTTCAGGATTTTTAGGGTATAATCCCAGCAGTGGAATTGCTGGGTCAAAAAAAAAGTTCCATCTTTAGTTTTTTAGGGAATTCCATACTGTTTTCCACAGTGGCTGCACCACTCTGCATTCCCACCATCAATGTACTAGGGATCCCTTTTCTCCACGACCTTGCCAGCACTTGTTGTTTGTTGATTTGTTTATGATGGCCATTCTGATCTGGTTGAAGTGGTATCTCATTGAGGTTTTAATTTGCATCTCTCTGATGGCTAGTGATGTTAAGCATCTTTTCACATGCCTATGGGTCCTCTCTATGTCCTCTTCAGAGAATGTCTGTTTGGATCCTTTGCCCGTTTTTTTAAAAATTGGATTGTTTTCCTGGAGTGGAGTTATATGAGTTCTTTATATATTTTGGATATCAAAGTACATTGGCAACTATGATTTCCTATACAGTTTTGTTCCCTTTTCATTTTGATGATGTTTTTGTTACCTGGACTGAAGTTTTTTAATTTTATATACTCCCATTTGTTTATTTTTTCTTTTATTTCCCTTGCCCTAGAAGATATATCAGCAAAAATATTGCTGCACGGAATATTTGAACTGAAGCAGTAATCAAAAATCTCCTGGCACACAAAAGTCCTGGACTGGATGTCTTCACACATGGATGAATTTTATTTCTTTCTTCTGCCTGATTGTTCTGGCTAGGACTTTCAGTACTCTGTTAAAGGGGAGTGGTGAGAATGGGCATCCTTATCATGTTTCTGATCTTAGAGGAAAAGGTTTCAGTGTACCATCATTGAGTATAATGTTAGCTGAGGGTTTATCATATGTGGCCTTTATTATGTTGAGAAATTTTTCTTCTATATTCATTTTATTGAGTGTTTTAATCATAAATGGGTGTTGTATCATAGTCAAATGTTTTTTCTGTCTCTATCTGTATGCCTACATGATTTTATCCTTTATTTTGTTAATGTGGTATATTACATTGATTGATTTACATGTATGTTGAACCATCCTTGTGCCCCTAGAGTGAACCATCCTAGAATGATAAACTGTGGTAGAGAAATTGAGAGGTGGTAATTCTAATTTTGGTATTATGTATGACTAGTTTTAAGAGAGAAGATTGAAAAATTGCACTAGCACACAATTTGTGAGGTGTAATTGCTATCTCAAAAGGTAGGGGAATTCTCCAGAAACCCTCCCCCAGATATAAACATACAACAGTACAAAGAGACACATTAACAAAGGACCGGGGCTGTAGTTCCCAGGAGTCATTCAGTGAGCCAGCAGATGGGGTTCAGATGGTCAGGAAATGGTATAATAGAGGCTAAGGGCCAGGCAGGAGCAGTAGGGTGGCAGCTAGACCACTGAGGTTGTAAGATAGGTGTGGGGGTGACAGCAGTTTCAAGGAGACAGATCAGAAGAGGCAAGAATGGACCACAAGATGCAGTAATGGGGGAGATGCTCCCAATGGCACTGCTGTGGGATTCAAAACTTGGGGTAACAATGTTGTGAGAAAGGTAAACCTGTGACTTGTATACCGGGCCAAAACCGGTAAGGAAAAGAAAAGGCCTTGGATTGGGAGACACTGACAGAGTGAAAGCAAATTCTCTCTGAAGGTATATTTCCCAAAGTTGTCATCACTGACTGCTCAGAGATACTTTTGCAAAAAAGATGGCTACAAAAAAGAGAGGACAAGAGAAGTTATTATCATGGAAAGAAAAAATTATCAGTTTTGAATATGTGAGAATGAGAGTAGAATTAAATATGGCTATAATGAAAGATTATATTTATGTATGTAAATATAATTACGGTTATATACAATTATCATTATACATACATATGTGTTACACACATATTTATACACACATGCACATGTGCAGATAGAATAATTACACATATGTATTTGTGTGTGTGTGTGTGTAGATTGGAAGAAGACAAATTGGAAGGAATAAGAGATAAAAAGAGAGAAGGAAAAAATAGGAGGAGGAGAGGCCAGGAGGAAAGGGACAAGGTGAGCGAGATCGCTTGCACTTATGATGAGGAAAGTCTTCAGTGCTGAATCGCTGATGTTCACCGTGGGAACAATTACCT
Organism: Anoura caudifer; assembly: GCA_004027475.1. Classification (NCBI taxonomy): domain Eukaryota; kingdom Metazoa; phylum Chordata; class Mammalia; order Chiroptera; family Phyllostomidae; genus Anoura; species Anoura caudifer. The sequence goes on from PVKU01004202.1 coordinate 12,034, forward strand.
TTGAGAGGTTTCCTTTATGTGTACTGCTACTTTTAACCTCCAATTTAGTGGAAATCAATGTCTATATATATCACCACAAGCTTATGAACTTTGATTCCTTGCTTATTATTTAATGACAAGTGTTAATAAGCAATTATTTGTGATTTACTTTTAAAATAAATTAGGATCTATTATTAAATGGATTGACTCTAGGCTCCAGTCCCACGTTGGTCATTTAAGTCATTAAGGTGATTGTTTTGTCGATGGGTGATGATGTAATTAATGATTTAAGTAGGCTTTATCAATCATATTCAGGAAGTCAATTCTTAATTTTCTCAAAACACAAATTGGATTCTCACTTCCTTTTACTCTGTCCTATCTGGTGATGAAAAACAGTTCAGTGTTCCCTTGAAAGGAGATGAGATGCTTCCCCCCACCTTTTTTAAAGCCAGTTAATTGATATAAGCAGGCACACAGATATTGTACAGAAAATGATGGTAGAATTGATTAAGTCGTATCGGTGTTAGCATAACTTCTGCAATATTCTAAGATGTGTTTCTTGTGGACAGCTATTTCTCAATTTGTGCAATCTTGTAGCTAATTGAAAGTAATAATTATTATACTGTATTCTGCTATTTGTTGACATGTTGTTCCTATGGCCATTTAATATTCCATGTTTTTATGGAAATCAATGAAGTAAAATGTATGCAAAGCGTGTATAGCACTCTACATTAATTCCTTTATAGTTGTCCCTAATCACAAAAGTACATCTGATTTATAAAGGTTCATGGCCTACATTTCAAATTGTTGATCTGACACAAGTGAGGGGCATTGCAGTGTGATTTGGGAGTCAATGCCAATATTTCTCTCCTATTCCTCATAAAAGCATTCTGTATCCAGTTTTTAAAGCTGTGACATTTCAGAACTTAATCTGACAGTTTAATAATGGATGTGACAGTTTTTTTCTTTAAAGGAAGCTTTGTGACATCTTCAATTGGCCTTCAATGCTTTCTTTAGTTTTACCTATTTCAAAATTGAGAGTATTTCACAGAATTTTTAAAATTTTAATGGGAAGAAGACATTAAATAATATGAAAGATAAAATGAAAACTAAATATTACAGGTAAGGAAGATTTCCAATAACACAAAATGCCATGTGTCAAAAGAAAGAAGAAAATCCAGAAAAGAGATGTGTAGTTTAGTCAATGTTTTAATGGGTTGAGCAATAAAATTATCATAAAAACACCTGTTAATTCTTTATTGAGCCCTTACTATATGCCAGACACCACTCTTACATGTTTTATATGGATTAATTCATTTAAGCCAGTATTTCTCAATCTTGGCACCATTGACATTTTGGGCCAGAAAATTGTTCGTTGTGGAGGGTTGTCAAGTGCATTGTAGAATGTTCAGCAATGTTCTTAGGCTCCACCCATTAGATGCCAATAGCAACCCCTTATCTCCAGATGTAACAAATAAAAATATCTGCAGATATTGCCAAAAGACCCTGGGGAGCAAAATTTATCTGCACTTGAGATCGACTGACTTAAACCCTAAAACAACTTTATGAAGTATATTATTGTTCTGTCCATGTAACCTTTAATAAAATGGAGATAGAGTCTCAGTTCCTTGCCCAAGATAATCCAGGTAATAACCACACACATAGGAATTAAATCCATGCACGTGAATGCCATTAGGTACTACATTATATATGCTCTCAAACTCTTCTCCAGGAGAGGCAAGGGTTTATACAAATGAAAAAAGAAATTAACAAAAGAAAGCTTAATTAAAAATCAATTTGTGTCACTTCTTATGCTTGTCACACATATTCTAAGAAGGAAGAAATTAGTGTGGGTAGGGGCTGAAAAAGGTTGAGATGTCACTTGGGCTCAACCTGGTTGAGGAAATTTGGGGTGGGACCCAATAGGAGACATGGATTTAGAAAACAGCTTCTCATTTTATAGTAATCTTATGTGTAGCTGTTTTCTAGCTATTTGTGAGCTGCATGTGCTCCCTAGGCTTTATGCAAGTAAAAAAATAAAATAAAAATAACAACCAAAATAATAAAAATAATCTCAAGGTCAGAACAATTGACCCAGTTATATTTGGCTTTCCACAATTCTAAGCAATTTCTTTAATGTTTTATTTTTGCATTTAACTGAGAGCTATTTTACAAAAAAGAATTTGTACTTCCACTAAGAAGTGAGTGAGCAGTAAAACATGACCCATACCCCTGGGGCCCACCATGGCTGTGGCTGGCCACTGAGTGTGGGGCCTCAGTGTGCCTGCATCCCTTCTGAGGAGCCCAGACACCCGTTGGACTCTGGGGCAGCACTCCCTGAGGCCTGAGGGAGAAGAAAAATGATGGGATGCTGGGCAGAGTAAGTCACCCTTGGGAAGATTTACTGGTCTTTTCTTATGGCTTGTGTGTATAATGGTAATAAGAAAACTGCCCTTAACTTTCCTCCCAACTTTTTAAAAAGAAACTTACTTTGCCACATGTAGACCTTCTGTACCTAAAATGATCAGAAACATATGATAAAGAAACGTTAGAAAAATCACCCTGTAAATGCTCTCTTAAAAAAATAGAAAAATTCATTTGAAAATCATTCTTGGAGGTGGAATTGTTAGACCATTTCTAGAAGAAGCAGCAGGAGCTAGAGCACAGATGTTAGAAGAGATGGAGCAGAAGGTGGTGAGGGGGAGCGAAGCAGAGCTCTGGGGCAGGCTGCTCACACTCAGGAGACGTTTTCCTATCGTGGTGATTGCTGGGTGTGTACATTTTTCATAACCATGTATATGGCCAAAGTATCTAAAATATACATCTGATATTTCTAGATATTCTGAAGTGCCTGATGTGTGTTAAAATAGATATATTAATATACAAATTTTGTAGATATCCCTTTGTTTAAATTCAAATGAAATATTGTGTTTTGGATATGGATTTCCTCGGTGCTGACCTAACACAAATAGGTGTGTACGGGTAGCTCCGGCTCATGGGCTCCCAAATGCTCCTTGTGTCTGGCCAAGTCTCTCAGAAGTGCCCTCTTTCCTCCTGCTGTGATAGCAGCCAACCTCCTAAACCGTGCCAAGTTGTGAGCAGAAACTGTCATTAACCTGGTGGGGGCACTTGTAGATCTTGATCTGATCTTAGTGAGTCCAGTGGTTTAATGTTACGTCTTAATGTGGTACTTTTTACAAAAATTTGTGTCCTTCCTCCACTTGTTGTGTGGATGTTCTAGTCAGTTCTTTAATTGTCAGAAGGAAAATTGAGCCCTTGCTCACATCTGCCATCCTGGCAAGTGCAGGATCTGTTACCCCCTCAAAGTGGCAACTCTGAAATGTCTAAACAGAAAAGGCCAAGGAACACAGATGAGTGTTGGTACAGGTGCAGAGAAAGAGAATTTCTCTTGTAGCTGCATTGCATAGTCAAACAAAGCAAAATCAAAACAAATCTCAAATTTCATGTTTATTTTTGGTGGGTTTGGATGAGTGAGAGAGATTAAAGGGGCAAAAGCCATTTCTAAGCACAGGAAACCTTCCCTAACAGCCTTCCACTTTGGCAACCGTTTCATAAAAAGACTGGGAAATAGAAGATTTACATATATATCATTCGAGGAAGAACTTTTTTGGGAAATATACCACCCACAATATCTAGCATTAGAAAAAGAACATTTTCCTCAGGTCACAGTTCAGTTTAGTAGAGCAGAGCGGAGTAGACATGTTATAAAGGATGCTCCAGGGAAGGGTTTCTTGCAGGGCCGGGAATGTGGAGAGGGGTTCCCACCAGAAACAGAGCTCTTTTAGCTCATCAGCCAGTCACAGAATAAAAGCTTGACAAGTAAGCCCTGCATAATATCTCTGAGGATTTGGAGGGAATGATACACAAGTAACTTGGTGTTTTCCTGTGGTTTATACATGTAAATAATAACGTGTTTGGATGGAGACTTTTTAGTTCACAATCTATTTTTCTTTCAACATTGTATAGCTGTGCTCCAGACTGATTCTTTTACCTTGGGTTTGTAACCATTGTCCTAAGTTGTTTTGTTCCCTTTCATTGTTTATTTTTAGCACATGCATGATTTATTTTTTTAGTCTTGAAATTAAAATAATTCAATAAGAAATGTTTCACAAAAGCCTCTTTCATCGAGTTTGTCTTATAAAAATTGCCTATTTTCTTCAGATAAAAATTGTGTCCCAATTATTGCTTTAAATATAGTGTCTCTACCTGTTCTTTTCTCCCTTAAAATTATAATATCCCTATATTGAATTTCTTATCTCTTTGCTCTATTTTATATTTCATGTGCATCTCTCTATTCTCTGAGTTTAATTTTGTCTTCTATAGTAAACTGTACTCCATTCATTATCTCAATTTTATTTTTCAGTGCTGTATTTATATTTTTATAGTAGAGACATATCTTCTGATTTTGGAGTCGTCACATTTTATGGCTATAATGACCTTCAGGCATTGTTGAGAAACGTCCTTTAAAAAAAAGAGATGGCTACACGTCACAGCAGAGTGTCTTATCTGACACCTTTGATCGCTCTCCTTCTTTTGAACTGATAAGTATTTTCAGGAGTCGGGGTTTTGTTCCCTCTTCTCTCATTCAAATTGGCTGTGTCCAAAGGACACTGCATTCATAAAACTCTACTTAAGATTGAAAGTAAAGGAAAGACATTTTCACATACACAGGGTCACTGCACGTGTACGAGTTTCTGTGTAACCTTCTTGAAAAAACTATATTAGTGTATCTTAGATATAAGAAGAACTCAAGAGTAAGAACTTGAAAAGAAAAATCTATATTGCTTTTGTCAAAATAAAGGTATGATTAAAACCAAGAAGAGGAGGTTAAGTAAGACATGATAAAATATAAGTTTCCTGGACAGTTTGATTATAGACTAAAAGACACACAGTCAGTTATTAGTTTGTTGTTTGTCAATTTCCTATTTGTTTTTACTTAAGTGTTTATTTTATTGTTTTAATATACAAAGCTTAAATTTTGAGACAAGGATAAATTGCAGTATCTTATTTGTTACTACAAATTAAAAGTTCCCCCTTTAAAAAGTATTTATTGATTATGCTATTATAGTTGTCCCATTTTTTCTCCCCTTTATTCCCCTCCACCCTGTACTACCCCTCCCACCAACATCCGCCCCTCCCTTAGTTCATGTCCATGCATCATACACACAATTTCTTTGGCTTCTCTATTTCCTATACTGTTCTTAACCTCCCCCTGTCTATTTTGTACCTACTATTTATGCTTATTATAAAAGTCCCTAAAAATAGAAATTATTTTTTAAAGTGTTACTGTGGTATTTTAAAAAAGGCAAAGCCACCTACCTCTGGCCTTCTTAGGTATTTCTGGTGGTTCTTTAGGGAATATGGTTTTTTATGTTTTAAAAACGGGGTGTGAATTGAGAGGGCTTCGAAGTTATATTATTCCCATGTCTGAGGTCCTCGTTATAAGAATGATGTTGATTGCTAAAGAGAGAGCAACAAAAATGATGAAGATGAACACGACCTATACCAGCTACCCAGGGGAAAGTAAAGCAGGGGAATAATAGAATAGCTATCATCAAATATTTAAAAGGGATAATAAATTTATTCTACTCTGCTCCAAAGGGCAGGAGTAAAATTAAAGACTGAAATTACAACAAGAATATTTTGTTTAATAAAAGAAAGACATTTGCCACAGTTGAGCCCTTTGCTGCCAGAGTTGTCGAAGCAGGGGCTAATTGAACAGGGGAGGGATTTTACGCTGTTCACTGGGAGGTTTCTTGCAGGATCTTTACAGGCCTTTCCTCTTGAAGCTCCCGTGGTGTTTCCACTAAATATCATGTTTAATTTCACCGGAGTTTGAAGGTTAGAGAGCATTTGTTCTACTCCATTCAAATAAACCTTTATAATTAAAGGAGTGTTTGAAATGTAAAATCTTCAAAGTTAAATTTCATTGCATTTCATTTAGTAAAATTAAAATGCCTAGTGACATCCTGGGTAGAGCATTAGCTGTATTTAGACTGGTAATTAATGTCTAATTGGACACTAGTACTCAATTTAGTAGTAATGAAATAATCGCTAAAAATATCAACCGGTATTTAAAAAGATATGTGATATATATCCTGAAGCAATTTTCTTAAATGCCAATTATAATTTGACATTTAGAGACCGAGCAGTGTGATTGCTGATGAAAGTTGTGCTGTGATCCTGTGGCATATGGCTATGCATTTTTATTTGAGGGATATAAAAATGTTTTCATAATTCATAGGTATTTCAAAAACACATATTTTACTTCTGGGAAATTTTTTTAAATTAAGTATACTTATATAACAAAGGATTTGAGAGAGATAAATTACTTTTTAAAAACTGTTCCGATATTTTATAAAGAACTTTAAAATAAATTAACTTTTTTCCTGAAGCTGAGCACAGTTGAAAGGCTTCTGTGTCTTGTAACTAGGAAAAGCAGGAGGAAACAACATATTTGTATAATTATGTATCTTATTTATGCAAGGAATCTGAATTTGAATTTGATTTGTAGTATCAGTTATAATGTTACATATTGCCAGTTAAATATAGACTCATATTCTCTGATAATTGAGAAAAACATTATCTTTGTATACTATTTGATTAATCTATTCATATGTTTTAGAAACTTACAATAATGTCACTCAGAGTTGAGCCAAGAAGTAATAGTATTTATCTATCTGTCTATCTCTGTCTATCTATCATCTATCATCTGTCTGAACTGATTTATTTTGAGGAATTGCCTCATGTGATTGTGGAGGCCGAGACGTCCTGAGATCTGCAGGGTAGGTTAGCCAGCTGGCGAAAAAGGAAGGGGGTGATGGTGTGTTCTCAGCTAAGAGGTCACAGACTTGAGACCCAGGAAAAAGCCTTTTCGTCAGAAGACAGGAAAAAACTGATGTCCCAGTCCAAAGGTATCTGGCAGGCATTTTCTCTTACTCAGGGGATTTTTAGCTTTTTTTTTCCTCTTCCAGTAATTGGCTGAGGGCCATCCACATTAGGGCAGGGAATCTGCTTTACCCAGTGCACCGATTACATGTTAATTTCACGTAAAGACAGACTCACAGAAATGCCCCAAATAATGTTTGACCAATTATCTGGACACTCCATAGCCTGGTAAAGTAGACAAAACTGACTGCAGCATGCAGTATTTGAAGTAAAGGCTGAGCATAATCCTGGAAAAGATTTAAATGGATCCAACTAGACTCTACATGTTACTATATGCATGCCTGTGTATACTCAGCACCTGTGTTTTGGGCCCAAACTTTTAGGAAAAAAACTTTTGTTTTAATTTTCTAATTTAATTATTTTAATTTATATTTAGGTATTTGTTTTTGTATTATAAATGAATACTAGCATTTATTTTTGAACATATTATGGTACAAGAAATTTTATGTAACAAATAATTACAAAACACAAAAATGGATACAAGGTATTTCAGGTACTACCCAAGTCTAATGCACATTCTTGGTTTTCCCTCAGAAATTTGGGCAAAAAATTGTGCATTATACATGGCAAAAAATGGTATGAAATCCTCAATACATGTTGTTACAATTACATTGTCTACAATTCTTTTTGAGAATTGAGTAATATGTTATCACAACCAATTAAAAATCAAAAAATCAAAATGAACCAGGCAAACAACAACAACAAAAGTACTAAGTAAAGCCCATAGAGGTGATCTGGCTTTGAATAATGTTCCAGGTAAAAAGGTAAAACAAAACAAAAGCAAAATCATCTTTCCCCTCTCTTCTTCTTCTTCATCATCATCATCATCATCATCATCATCATTTTGATATAGTTCACTGTATTTAGAAAACCATTATAACATTGTTTCCACGATCATATCCATTTACATTAGAGCACACTTGTTCCCAAAATATTTTCAGAATTTTAATAAAAATTGTGATTAAGTGGCCTATCAAGAACTGGAGGCATAAGATCATAAAGAGTACTGCATTAGGAAAAATTTTGTAAGAACTATTTGTACTAACTGCTTAGCATACACTTTTAAAAATGATAATTTCAGAAAATGAAAGCTTGTTTCTCAAAAATCAAACATTTTGCTTCAAGGTTAGTATGACTTTGTAGATGAGTATTTTTCCCAATGGGTTTATCAGGTAATGCAGAGGAATAATGGCTGTTAATATTCAATGTAGAGATAAAAAGTAATTCTATTACCACCTCATTTAACACTTAAATATATACTATTTATTTTGGCTAGTGTTTCACATGTATTTACTTAGAATACTCAGGATTTATGTAATTTAAAGGGTTTTGCGTGGCTCATACCAAGTTCTACGCTCAACACATAGTAGGAGCTCAATTAACATTGGCCATTTGTTAAGGCTGTAGACACATAACATAAATGGCTGTTATTTAGCAGACAAACAAGTGAACAATAGAAGATGTTTCTTGTTCCGTAAATCTGGATGTATCTAAAACAAAATCAAGGGTGTGGTCCCAGAGGAATACTCCTTGAACATCACAATAAGTTTGGATACTACAATAGATGATGCATTTCAGTCAGAATTAAGCACAAAAAATATGAATGGAAGACATTCAACAGTAAATATGGAAGAGAATTTAGAGTAATTATTAATCAGAATTGTTAGTAAAATCAGAGCTAGAGCTAGAAAATGTGGAGTGAATTATAAAATTTTCTCTCAAGAAGAGTAAATTAGCTATCTTAGTTAATTTATTCTGGAACCTTGATGATATGAGGTTCCACTTAAAACCATATTGCAGGCTGCATTTGTACCCTTCCTGGAGAAGCTATCTGATTCTTGACAGAAATTATCTTCAAGGAGAAAACAAAGCAGAGTCTGGAGTAACCATATCCCTCCGGGTGTGATCTTTCCTTTCGTTACGTCAGAAAATAACAGTGCCTTACTCCATCAGTAAAAGAGGAGGATGTGCGTGAACTTCCCACTCATTTCTTACCAGATGGGGTAGGCAAAGGTGTCTCCTATACTGAAAGTAAAAAGGAGTTTTGATAGCTTTCCCATAAACTTGATTATGGTTACATGATTAATTGGATTGCTAAGCTTTATAAGTTGATTTCGGATTTTTTGCTTAAACTATTCTGCTCATGTATATATATATATTTGGAGGCTGTATAATATACAGAAAAATGCCTTAAGGAAAAATCTACATACTTAGACTCTACACACTGATTTCCTGCTAATTGCATTTTCCGCTTTCTACCTCTGTTAGAAACTATAGGCTGAACGCTTGTGCCCTCCTCCCAAATTTGTATGTGTTAAAAGCCTCATCCCCAGTGTGGTGGTATTAGGAAGTGAGCTCTGAGAGGTCTTTAGGTCATGAAGATGGAACCTCAAGAATGGGGTTAGTGGTCTTATGAAAGAGGCCTCAGAGAGGTCGCTAGTCCTTTCTACCATGTGAGAAGTCAGCGAGAAAAGTGTCATCCATGAACCAGGCAGCGGGCTCTCACCAGACGTTGAATCTGCTGGTGCCTGGATCGTAGACTTTCCCAGCCTCCAGAATTTTGAGAAACAACTGTTTGCTACTTAAGCTACCCAGTCTATGCTATTTTTATTGAGGCAGTCTGAACAGACTAATTCAATTTTGTTATTTATGAAATGAAGACAATAATACCTCTATTACCTATGCTGCAAAACCTACATGTATATGCTTTCTTGGAAGGTGGAATCCCAGGGGAGTAAAAGTGAGGGTGACAGGAAAGCGAGGCAGGGCAGCAGGGAACGTAAATGTAAGATGATGCCTTTCTGAGCCAGGCACAGTTCACGAGAAAACATGGCCATTTGATAGATCAAGTGCATCATCTTCAACAGGTCATATGTTACCTCCCTCTCAATCATTAGTTCACTTTGGGGAAAAAGGCAAAGTATATTCATCTGCTAACCCTCTTCCAACTCTTGTCTCTGAATGATCAAATTTTGCCTCATGACTCATTAATTCCAGTATGCTTTCAAGTTGAGTTATTGACTACCGTCATGCAGCTGCTGCAGGAACTAGATCTTATGACTCATAGTGTAATTTTTATCTGAGACTGACAGTGAAGAGATAAGCCACAGTGCCCATTCTAGAAGGCTAGGGCCTGGATCCCTGTGCTTGTGTATCTCCTGTAGCAATAGACACTTTAGAGCCTAACCTTCTCCTGACAAAGGCCCAAGGACAGGGGATGTTAGGCAATGGGGGCTGTGACAGTGGCAGTCCTGGTCTTCTGCTGAGCAAGAGGCCAAGATCCAAGAGTTTTGTGAGTCCAAGTGAACTGTGATGATAACTAGAACTGAAACACATACATTAAGAAACGGTGGCTTATCCTTTCTAAACATTTGACAATCTTTATCAAATTATACTGTTTCTCTGGTAAGAGCTGGCATCTTGAAATCTGTAGGATTTTTTAAGAGTGGAGTGTTCATTATTTTTTTGTTTGTTTGTTTCTCTGATATTTTAGGAAGACAATAGGTGGTCCAGGTAGAACTTATACATTAGCAAAACTAGTAAACATTGTCCTAATTTTGTCAGACAGAAAAAAATAAAGTGAGTATTCTGGCAGTATCATGTGACATCTCAAAACAACTCAAGGGACAGTTTAAGTCACCGTTTGTGAACTGTGTGGGGATGTGTAGGTTTCATTTATAAAAGGTTATTTTTAGCTCTGGATTAGGAGACCTCTAACATTGCTGGGTTAGGCTGTAAAAAGGTTCATCTTAAACATAGGCATTAAGTAGGCTCGAAACACCTTCTTATGTATAGTATAGCATCTTTTCATTTGTGTTGGCGAGACCAATCTCCCAAAACCCAAATGAAGCTCGATGATAAATAATTCATTTACCTAACAAGAATGCACACCTTTCAAACTTACTTTTGGGGTAATAGAAAAGTAGATTTTTACTTGAATAATTTTTTATTGATAGTAGGGGATCTAATGAGATAATGAGAGTAAAAGATCGATCTCAGAAAAGAATGGGAAGAGAAAAAAGTGTTACATTATGATCATACTTACTAGAAGAGCTGGAATTCCTTCTTTCTTTTGTCCCTCTCTCCCTCCCTTCCTTTCTTTCCTTCTCTTTATCAATTATCTTTTTTCAAATTCCTTGAATATGTTGTAGAGCAACTACACTGAGGGGTAAGGAACTGCGGAAATCAGCTAGGCTGGTAAACTCAGCTTCAAATCAGAGTTGCCTCTGAGTAATGCCATCTAGTCAGAATGGAACCAGATTATTATATTTTGGGGATAAAATAATGAAAAGTAAATTGCATATTTTTCTTTTAATGATTTTATGTCCTTTCTACTATATTAGATAAGAAAGCTAGTTATAAATGCTCTGGAAGAACTACCTTCACACAAGGTGAAGAAACAACAGGACATTTGTAGAATTATGAACCTAAGAACTGAAAAGCACTCCAGGAATAGGACTCAAAGGTGGATATAAAATGTATTGAATTCTTCAAAAGTTTTCAACTGTAACCAGATGCGTGAAAGTTTTCTTTTTTCTTTTTCCTTCAAAGTAAGGGTCAAAGCTTATCAAATACAACTTATTTCCTGGGAGGCAGGAATATTGCTGTCAATCCATTAATGTGTGGTGAATCAGCATTTACACAATCTATTTGCTTGAGAAAGTGGCGCATATTTTATATAACTAAACTATTTTTGGAAAAATGAAGAGTTATAAAACTTTTAACAGTGTTAATATGGAAGTCAATATGTTTAATATACATACATGTATATGTTAGTATTGGTCTTAGAAACATTTAACATGCTAATGAGAATTTTCTTTTTTGTCACATTATATTTTGCAATTAGGTAAAGCTAACTTGAGGTTACTAAACAGCTTGAGGATATTTTTTGTTTGGTCTTATTTTTCTATTTCAGTTCTGGAGGATGATGATTCTGTGCACCGCAGAACCGAAGTAAAGAATTATAGACATATTAATGCATGTTTTGTCAGTTGAATTTTATGTTCGAGTACCAGTTTTATACTTCAGGTTTATGAATTTCCCCATTTTATTTGTTTTTATGTAAGCAGAGAATCAGCTCACAATTCCAAGAAGAGGTTTGTTATGGCTTGAGTGGTGTCCTCCACTACACGTATACATATATATGTTGAGGTCCTAACCTTCAGCACCTCAGAATGTGACCTTTTTTACAGATAGTTTTTTAACAGAAATAATTAAGTAAAAATTTGATAACTAGGTTGAGCCTTAATAAATCATGACTGATGTTTTTATTTTTTAAAAAGGGCAATTTGGGACACACACAGAGAGGAAAGATAATGGGAATTCATAAGGGGAGCCACATGGGAGCCAAGGAATGCCTGAGGCTGCCGGACGGTGAAAGAGGCAGAGGACACGCCCTGCTGACATTTTGACTAGGGACTCCTGGCCTCCACAGCTGTGTGACAATGCAATTTTGTTGTAAACTCACCCAGTTTTTGTCACTCAGTTTTAGTAGCTCCAGGAATCTAATATATGGTATTGTCCAAAATTATCCTCAAGGTGGTGCATTTGGGTTCTAGGTGCTTCGTGGATAATCCTGAGCTTAACCATTGTTATTGATACCAAGAAGCTTTGGGAAGCATGGTTACTTTCAGAGTTTGTTACACAATGAATGCTCAACCTTTGAGTAAGTGTAAACAAAAATGTTTATTTACTCTCGGTAGTAAGCTTTCTCAGTTAAGAAGTCCAACATATGAGAATGTGGCAATAAAAGAAGTAAGATTATAAATATATTGTAAAGCTTAGGGTAACCACAACTCAATTTTTTTTAAATGAGAAAGCATTTTAAGCCAATTGTGAAGAGGAATAAATAATAATCCATTTGCTCCCCAAAAGGCAGAAAACAAACATGAACAGTTGAAACTATTTTAAAGCTTCTGGCTGTTATATAAATTTTAATCAAGCATATAAATAATTCCATTAAAGTAGAGTGTCCAGCCTGCAGCCTGCAGACCACATGCCGCCCAGGATGGCTATGAATGCAGCCCAACATAAAACCATAAATTTACTTAAAACTTGATGAGATGTTTTTTGTGATCACATGTTGAACTGTCACATAAAATAAATGTGTGCTCTCTCACTATTTGTATGTGTGCGTGGCTTCAGTTTTACAGTGGCATGCGTCTTCCAGTGTGCTCTCTCTTCCAAGCGCTGACAGTAGAATTTACACCATCATACATTACATGCGCTCACAGTGACTTAGAGAGGCAGCGATTATCAATCATATTTCAGCCTACCATTGCAAAAACGTTAGGCGTTTAATGTTATTCAGAAGTCAGGTAAGCATTCTCATTTGATCACCAAAGGTACTTCCACACCTCTGCTGCACCTCCACACATGGTCTGACATGCTTTACAATTGGCCCTCTGCCTCGCCCTGCATTAGCAGCTGAGAAGGCTGTGGAAGGGCCAAAACCTTGCTATTTTCTTATCAATTAACTTGCATAGTAAAAGTAAATAAAGTTACTTATGTATTATTACTTTTTTAATCCTAGCATGGCTTCTACAGGGTCTCAAAAGAAAAAAAGAACCCCCTAAAAATATGGATGAAGGAAGATTGTTCATTGAAAAGTGGACAGATGACTACTTTTTTTTTGTCCAGGCAAATGATAAGGCACTCTACTTAATTTGCGAAAGTTTTCCAAGACTGTAACTGGAAAAGGCATTGCATGCAAAAACACGCTGCCAAATTCAGTGTGTATGAAGGATTGTGTGGTCAGGACGAAATTGCAGAACTGAGGAAAAGTCTGTCTTCTCAACAAATTTTTTTTTTTGCAAAAGTTATAATTTGGGCAGATCCATTGTAAAAGCTAGTTACGTGGTAGCATATTTAATAGCAAAAATAATCAAAACCATTTATTGATAGTGAATTTATTAAGCAATGTATAGAAAGTGTGACAGATATAATTCGCCCTGAAAAAAAGGGAGATATTTCTAAAATCAGTTTGTCTCACCAGATTATAGCCAGGCAAACTGAAGAAACTGGAAAATCTATTGAAGAAGTTTAGAGAGTAAAGCTGCTAATTTCAAATTTTATGCTTTGGCGATAGATGATAGCACTGATGCTATGGGTACAACTCAACTTGCCATTTTTATTAGAGGTATTGATGATTGATATAAACTCACTGAAGAAATGACTTCTTTAGTGTCATTAAAAGACATAACTAAATCAAGAGATTCACATGAAGCAGTAAAAAATATGTTGAAGCGATTTCCTTTGTCCATTGTTAACGTATCTGGTACAGCTATTGATGGTGCCCTGGTGATTGCAACTAAAAGAGAGGGACTTGTAAAATCAATGGAAGATGACACAATTGCTGCCCAAACTCACATTTGATGAAGTATCACTGCATAGTGTATCAAGAACATTTATGCAGAAAGGCTTTAAAAATGGATAACATCATGCAAATCATCATCAAGACTGTGAATTTCATAAGAGCCAAGGGATTGAATCTCTGCCAATTCCAGGAATTCCTTAAAAGTATTGATGCTGACTATAGTGACATCATTTACTTCTTGGAAGATGGCTAAGTCAAGGCCAAATGCTGAAAAGATGTTATGATTTGCAACATGTTATCAAGTCATTTATGGTATCAAAAAACAAATTTGTGCTGGAACTTGATAATGAAAACTGGCTTACACATTTAGCATTTTTAGTGGATGTAATTGCACATTTAAATGAGTTAAACATGCATCTTCTAGGTGAAAACCAACTTATCGATACCATGTTTCAAACCGTAACAGTGCTCCAAATGAAACTGAAATTATGGCAAGCTGAAATGAAGGCAAACAATGTTATGCATTTTGACACTTCTGCTAAACATATTCCTATGAACAGTGAAAAATATGCAGCCTTGCTTTTCAGTTTGATACAAAAATTTGAAAACAGATTTCAAAATTTCTGGGAAACTAATGAACATTTTGCTATATTTGAAGCTTCATTTTCAGTCAACATAAATATGTTACCTGCCAATGTTCAAATGGAATGCACAAAGCTGCAATCTGACATTCAGCTTAAAGAAAACTTTGATCGTGTCTCTTTACTGAACTTTCATAGGTCCTATTGTCCCAGAGAAAAATACCCCTTGCTTCACAGTTACACCTTATTCATGTCATTGCTATTTGGCAACACCTACATTTGTGAGAAACTATTTTCAAGAATGAAACACATTAAGAGTAAAATTAGAACCAAAATATCTGATGAGCACCTGGAGAACTCACTGAGAATTGCAACTACTTCTATAAAACCAGAAATTGATGCACTAGTTTCTTAAATACACTGTCAAACATCCCACTAGTTTTATGTTGCCCTCCTCTCTTTTACTTTTATAATAAAAAAAATTAAAAAATCAATGACTTTTTATTTCTTAGACATGTACATTTTCTGTATTAGTGATCACAAATTTGGGCCGGCTCAATGACTTTAAAAGATTATTGAAAGGGCCACTGCATAATTAAGGTTATTATGTGAGGACACTTTTGCTTATCCATGGCGGCAAATATCATAAAAATTATGCACAGACCTTTTTATTGTTCATCAGTTTTAGTTAGTGTTTATGTATTTAACGTGTGGCCTAAGACAACTCTTCTTCATCCAGTGTGGCCCACAGATGCCAAAAAGTTGGACACCCCTGCATTGAAGGATACCATCTAAACACACTAATAAAAGATAGAGATTTTCAAATTGAATAATAAATAGTCAACTATCTACAATAATAAATATCCAATTATTTACTCTTTACAAGAAATCTACTTTAAATATAAATATATAGCTATGTTCAATTAAAAGGATGGAACATATTATTCTTACATCAATTTATTTAAAAGCTTAAATGTTTACATTACTATGAAAGAAATATATTTCAGAACAAAACTATTTCTATGGCTAAAAGAATTAGATAATGATAAAAAATCATTTTTATGATGAATATAAATAAGAATTAATAATACTTTACTGAATATTTCAAAGCTACTGAGAGAGTAGTTCTCAAAAGTTCTCATGACAACCCTGGCTGTGTGGCTCAGTTGGTTAGAGCATTGCCCATGCACCAAACTGTGGTGGGTTTGATCCCAGGTCAGGGCATGTATGGGAGGCAACCAATGAATGCTTCTCTCTCACATCAATATTTCTCTCTCTCTTCCCCTTTCCCCCTTCCTCTGTCTGAATTCAACAAGCATATACTCAATTGAGAATTAAAAAAAAGAAAAATTTTCTTATGATGAGGAAAGAACTGTAACTATGTGTGATGACAGATGTTAACTGTTGTTAACTGATGTTAACTGTTGATGATAGTTTTTCAATATATACCAATACTGAATCATTATGTGGTACACCTGATACTAATACAATGTTGTATATCCATTATACCTCAATAAAAAAAAACCCAAAATAGACTTATATTGTGGTGGGAAAATTTAAGTCCAGAAGAAGAAAGCCCACTTGACAAGTTTGCTCAGCTAGTGAATGGTAGAAATATGTTTGAAACCCAGGTTTATCTCTGACTTGGGCCCAAAATCTCTTTCTCTCTTTCTTTTTAGTTAAATAAAGGTACATGGATATATATTTTTTTATTCTCACCCAAGGACATTTTTTTATTGCTTTAGAGAGAGAAGATGAGATAGAGAGAAACACTGATGTGAAAGAGAAGCATTGACCAGCATCCCGCACATATCACAATCAGGAATATAACGATCAACCCAGGTACACCAGCTCCACATGCATTAGTTACCTAGGCCTGCTAGTTAAGGCTAAAACCTTTAGCTCTAGTTCTTCTATCATTCCCCCTTAGTTTTTAAATTTTTTATTTCTATAGGATTAGTTTATAAACTAAAACAGCACAGGATGCAAAAGTTACACAATTTTGGAAGAATGGCAGGCTTCTCCCTCAAAACCTATCCCCTTTAAAACACCCAAAGAAGGGTAACCCTGCCACCCTCTGCCTGGCTGGCCTGATCCTATGCTGCACCCAGAGTTCCTTCTTCCATCCAAACACCGTCCTTTGGGAAATGCAGGCAGCTGCAGCACAATCATCCGGGCATCCTTGAAAAAGAGCCTTTATGTGCCTGTTTTTATGCCCACACCATGCTGTTTTGATTACTCTGGCCTTATATTATGGTTTCTCATTAGGTGGTGTTATTCCTTCAACTTTGTTCTTTGTCAGGATAGCTGTTGCTATGAGGGGCTTTTTGTGCTTCTGTGTAAATTTTTGAAATATTTGTTCTAGTTCTGTGAAATACGGCATTTGTGTCTTGATAGGAATTGCGTTGAATCTATAGGTTGTTTTGGATAGCACAGACATTTTAACTATATCAAGCTAGAATTTTTTGCACAGCAAAGGAAACCATCCAAAAAATAAAATAAAAAGACAACTACTGGAATGGAAAAACATATTTACTGATATATCTGTCAAAGGGTTAACATAAAAAAATTATAAAGAGCTTATAAAACTCAGCACCAAAAAAAAAATCCAATTTAAAGGTGGACAAAAGACCTGAATAGATACTTCTGCAAAGATGACATACAGATGACCCATAAACATGGGAAGATGGTCCATGTCACTAATCATCAGAGATATGCAAATTAAAACAGCAATGAGATATCACCTTACATCTTCAAAATGACTGTCATCAATAAATCAACAAAAGCAAATGTTGGCAAGGATGTGGAGAAATGGAACCCTCATGCATAATTACTGGGAGTGCAGACTAATGCAGCCATTGTGGAAAACAGTACAGAGATACCTCAATAAAATTAAAAATGGAACTATGTTATGATCCATAGATTACACTTCTGGAAATATATTTGAAGAGATCCAAAACAGTAATTCAATAGAATGTAAGTGCCCTTATGTTCATTCCAGCCTTATTTACAATTGCCAAGATGTGGAAGCAGCCCAAATGTCTATCAGTAGATGAGTAGATAAAACAAGTATGGGAACTAACACAATGGAATACTACTTGGCTATAGAAAAGAAGGGGTTATCCTTTGTGACCATAAGATCACAAAGCATAGATGAACCTGGAGAACATTATGCTAAGTGAAATAAGCCAGTCAGAGAAGACAGATACAATATGGTTTTACTCACATGTGGAATCCAATGAACAAGCTGAACTAACAGGTAAAATAGAGAGAGATCCATAGATAGGGAGGAGGTTGACAGTTGTAGGGGTGTTAGGGAGTGAGGGTTCAATCAAAGAGGAAAAAGGACTTATGGATATGTACAACAGTGTGGTGATTGTAGGGGGTGAAGGGTGTAAGGGGGATAAATGGTAATTGAAAAACTGTAGTAAAAATAAAGAAAAAAATGCCAGCAGAAAAATATCTTGAAAATCCAAAATATATAAAATTAAACAACATATCTATAAACATCACATGTTCACAAAAAAAGTTAGAAAATATTTCAAATTGAATGAAAGTGAAGGCAAAATATCTTCATTTTGTCTAGTCTTCTCTATTGAAAAGTTATAACATTAGAGGCACGGGAACACAGATCCCAGTTCACTGACCTTAGTTAAGAAACTAGAAAAACAGAAGCAAATTAAATTCAAGGCAACAATAAGGAAAGAATTTTAAAAGATATTAGAGCAGAACTGTTCAAATTGAGGGTAGAAAACAATAAGGAACATTAATTAACTAAACCTAACTTGTGAAAAAAAATAAAATTGATAAACCTCTTACTATATGTCCAAGAAACACAGTGAAAGCAGAAATTACAAATATTAGAAAGGAAATTGAGCCTGTCACTGCCATACAGAGTTAACAAAGAATTAGGGAATACTACCACAACTCTGTGACCATGAATTTGATAATTTTAATGAAAGACAGTGCTCTAAGCCAGGGTGCTAAATTTCACATTATAAACAGACGCATTCTCTTTTACCTAAAATAATTTTATGATATTTTGTAATTCATTTTTCAGAGATCACATTTGACACAGACCTGATATTTTGTGTTTTTCAAAAGGCCTTATCTATGAATGTTAGATAGTTTGTGAAAATCATATATGTGGGCAATGTCTTTAGTGTAAGAACACAAAGAATCTCTTAAGTTCTTTCACACAATGATTGGATAAATCAGGGTAAGGTCCTTTTAGTGTATTGGGTGAAAGTCCTTATGAACAACTCCACCTTGTGGGCACGGTCCTTGACCTGAAATTTATGTCAGGTAACGAGCTCTTTTTTTTGCACTGTCTCCTAAAAGCACACTCTTTGATTGCTGTAAGTTTATGTTCAGTGATAATGAATGATGAGTGAAGGTGGCCTAGACAATTATATATTGTAAAAAATATTATGTATGTGTACTTTTTTCAAATTTTACACATTTACTGGGAGTTTGAAGCATTGTTTTACCTATTCCTATACTGTTGGAAAGCACTTTGAGCCCAGGAAAGTTTCCAAGATTCTGTGAGAAAGTTATTTTCCATCTTCATCAAATTAATCTAACATCCCTAGGAAACAATATCTAATAAAAGGGCACTGCTAATGGTCACACAAGCTATATGAGCATTTTCTGATAACCATCGGCTATTCCGAGTAATAACTGATGCCTGTCTAGTTTGCTTAAATTAGCTCCAACGGAAATGCTCTTCTTCCCCCTTCTTATTCATGATGTCAGCTCCTTTTATAACAGTTGCACTTGGAATATATTAATCTTGTCATAAAAATAAACGTACCATCTACTGCTGAATGTAAGATTGCAAAGAGTTTGATGGTATTCATAGACCATATGATGCTTCTTTTGAGATGTCTTTGCCTCCAGAAAAATAGTGGGGCTGGTCTGAAAAGATGCACCGACAAACCTGTAGCCTGTTCCTGAAATGCAGTTTGCCTCTGTGCTCATACTGATTTTCATAAAGAGAACTGAAATTTCAAGTACTGTAAATAGTTTGATTCTCCTGTACTTCTTTAAGAACTATAAATGTTACTCTTAAAAAGTTTTCAAATATTGACACATTCTGAAAATATCATACATACATTTTATGCATAGTTTGAAAATATTTCAGGAGAATTGAATCTTAAATCTGATTTTTCTATGCGTTGCATTTTTACAGGGAGAAGAATGAACACATAAACTTTAATCTGTTACCTACCTGAAAGGCAGTTTTTATTCCATCAACATAATAGACAAGGGAAAAAGTTTTAGAGCAGATGTGTTATGTGTACTTCCAGAAATATGATAATTATATAAAAATAATATTTTCTTTGTGTTCCTTATTTTATTCAACAGAATATTGAATGAAGGAACTTAATGTGTAAAGTTTATTAAATGTAAAATATTGGTCAGTTTATAGATGTGAATATTAGTCATTTATATAATGTGCTTTTTGTGCTCTGTGTCGAATATTATTCCCTGATGCTCACTCCAGAGAGTAATGAGTGTGTATCTTTTAGGATTTTTTCACCATGACACAATAAAATCTTATAAAAACTAAATTCATTATTAAATTGGTTTTATTTTTTATAAAGCTCAAGATATTAATAGATCTATCCTCTCCCATTCAGGGTTAGTATAATCTACTGTGTATTTATTAAACATATTGCATTGTAAATCACCATAAATGATTTAAAGTGGATTGGAAAGAAGAACTCAAAATTCTTATTATGTGTCACAAGTCAAAACAAATCTCTACCTTTTGAAATTTTTAGAAACATAAATGTGTTATGTCAAATGGGAGCTATCTTTATAGGAATTCCACAGAAAGGGGTAATAGCATGAATATTTTGAAGTCCCTTTGCAATTTGATGTGTTAGAACATTTGTAACCACAAATGGCTGGTAGATATCCAAGGTAATCATCAAGATAAATAAGCCCAACAACTGTAACATAAAAAAATAAAACATTATAGAAAAGAGAAAATGAAAATAAGTCCAAACTGCAGTGTGGAGGGAATAAACAAGGCTGTTTGTTGCTGTCACACTCAAAGTCATTACCTACAGCTTACTCAGATTGGTACCCTGCCATCTTTTTTCTTTGTTGCTTCAGGAATCAGGTGACTTTCCTAATTTTTTAAAAAAGGTTAATTTTAACTTTATAAGATTTTCAAGTTTTATTCTCAATTTATTCTTTCTTTTCTGACTTACAAAAGAGTTTAGTAAGCATACTCTAAAAGGCATGGATCATTAAATCTTAACCTCCCTGAACTCTGGATGTGCAAGATGATGCTTATTATCACTAGAAAATGTTTGGATGATATTGCAGTCGATTTAATTTAGACCATAATGAAGTAGGGACTCATTTATTTTAAGCTTTTGTTTACTTGTTTTTAGAGATAAGGGAAGGGAGGGAGAAAGAGAGGGGAAGAAGCATTCATGTGAGGGAGAAACATCACCAGTGGCCTCATATATGCGCCCTGACCAGGGGCCTCTGGTATGCACCCCACTGGGTCCTGAACCCACAATCCAGGCATGTGCCCTGAGGATGAATGAAATGGGCAATCGTTCACTTTGCAGCATGATGCCCAACCAACTGATCCACACTGCTCAGGACAAGAAGGGACTCTTTTAAAAATATTTAAACATATTTTTTTATTAATCCATTTGACTCTTTCTTAGTCACCACCAACAAAATATGAGATACCATGGACTCCTCATTTATGTAATGAAATAGCTGTGTAAATAGCTTCCACCCATCCGTGCAAATACATGCTTTTTGCATCATGCACCCTTTAATAGAAAATGATTTCTGAGCAATGCCTCAATATATGCCTTTTGATTCACTGTTTTAAAAGTATGGGAAGTGGGACATTAAAAGAATGAGACTACCTAAATATTAGCTCTAATTTTTCTCCCCCTGTAATCTGTCAGATTGCATGCCTTAGTTTGTAGACCCCTGCTACAAAGCGAACTCCACTGTTAGTTAAGTACTTTGTTTTAAAAATAATGTTTAGGCAAAGGAGAAAAATTGCTATAACTGTAATAGCATAATCAATAAAAATAGTGTTATTTAGTTAGTTGAAATCTTTCAATACTGTCCTACTGCTCTTGGAATAAAGACCTGAGTCCTTAACATGGCAACAGAGTCCTGCATTATTTGATCTGGTTCAAATACTTCAACATTTTTGTCACCCCACAGTCTCTCAGCGCATTTGACCAATGGTTTCAATCAGTGTCTGATCCTCTCATGTTCCTCTCTACAACAAGGTCTTCATCTATTCTGCATAGAAATCACATCCTTTTTGCAATCTGTAGAATAAATTGAGAAGAGTCTCTTTAGTGAAGATGAAGAGACTGGTGAGGACATTTTATAATGCTGGAGAGAGATGATACTGGCCTGAATTGTAATAGGTGAGAGGAATAAATAGATCGTAGATATTGGAAATGTTTAGGATATACTAGAAGTGTCAGAACTTGGTAGTTGGTTGAATATTGTTGGTGAAATGAGTGCTGATTTAGGAATGATTTTCAGTGTTTGGACTTGGGACCTTTTACTTCAATAAGAAGTTTGGGAAGGTAAACAGATTTGGAGAGAAAAGATCATAATTAATTTTATACATTCATATGCTAAGATTTTTATGTCAATAATCAGTTGTGTGTGAAAAAACAGATTCTGGTCCAGATATTTGGATTTCCTAAATAATGATAACAGGTGATAGTTGAATTTATTCCAATAGATGTGATTGTCCCATTTGAACGTTTCTATTGATGAAGAAAGACAGGGGAATAAGAAAATAAAGAGCTCACAAATGAGACGTGGGAAGGTCTAAGATATATGAGAAAAAGTGTGAAAATCCTGAAAATTATGAGGCACGAAAGCCAAAGGAAGTGTCTTCACAAAGGCTAGGTGAGAAGGTGACAAATAAATGTCACTAAGAGGTCAGGTATCTCTAAAATAGAGAACGTATGTATTCAATCGTCTAGAAGGACTTTGTGGTGACTATAGCTGGACCACGGGCAGTATAGTTACGGCAAAGCCTCCTGTAACCTGGTGTGTGCTTGTGTATGTGTTATAGGTTTACATTCTTTATTTCTTAAAGGGTGATCATCTTTAGATTCATTTATTTTTAGAGAAAGGGGAAGGGAGGGAGAAAGAGAGGAAAGAAACATCAATATGTGGTTGCCTCTCCCTCACCGCCTACTGGGGACCTGGCCCACAGCCCAGGCATGTGCCCTGACTGGGAATTGAACCAGTGACCATTTGGTTTGCAGGCTGGCACTCAATCCACTGAGCCACACCAGCCAGGGCACATTATTTAAATATATAATTAAATGCATGCAATTAAATAGGTGAAAATTAGGGAAAATCACAATAAATGGAGATCAATAAGAAGATAAACCTGGAGTAATCTTAGTGCACAAAAATATTATGAATTTCTTTTTCTCTTGATGACATGGGTTACAAATTTGACTCTGGGGTCTCAAAAAAAGAGACCCCAAATGTGGTGAGGTATAAAATAAAATAAGTCCCTGAGTTAAATACATAAAACATCTTAAGGATAATACATGTAAATAAATAATACATATAAATAACATACCATTTAAAATATATTTCTATTGCATGTATACATAAATATATTATGAAATTAAAATAAAATATTTAGTTAACAATTTTTAATTTTAATTAATTAACTTTTTTGTTCCAGAGACTTCACTTGTTACATTGTGGTGATCTGTAGCAAAAATATTCCTTTTCCTTATAATATTCCTCACTGTTATATACAAGCTACAAAAGCAATTTTATAACAATAGGCCAGATATTTTAGTGCAGGTCCACATAATTCTTAAGCTGACTTTTCCTAAAGGGAAATTTGAAATGTGATGATAAATGAATGTGCCTCCTGTATTGTGAGTCATCTTTTTTGACATTTTCTATCTCTCCTAAGACTTTTACTAGAGGTGTGTAGCTGAGATTGTAGATTACATTCTATGGCAGGAATCTGAAGCAGTTATGCAAGGTTTCTGATTAGAGGTAGATTCATACAAATTAGTGGTAAAAAGAAAGGGCAGACAGGCAGGCACATGCCTGTGCAAATTCAGGAGCCCAACCAGTTATTAATGACTGGCCACTCTGACTCAGCATAAAGCTGGGTACAAAGACCACCACCTCTGGACAGAGTAGGCTTCAGAAATGTTCATGGATGATTGAAATCCTAACAATCTGTGTCATAGAATTTATGCATACTAATTGTAGTCCAGAGGTTTTTCATAGCGGATGTTGTCAGTTGCTCATCAAGGATTCCCAAATCATGCAATTTCCTATTAAAGGTGAGCAGATAAATTTCTTAGAAAATGTTGGTCTAAGTCTGTAATTTAAGATGTTGGAAAATTATATCATTAAGTCAATAACTTTTAACGAAATGTTTGTCCAAAATGTAGATATTGTTATTGAATCATCTATTTGGGGATCCTTTGAGATTTCGCCCAATTACCCAATAAAGCTATTTTTGTTGTGAAAATAAAATTATTGTCATAAACTGGGAGAAATTGTTTATCCTTAATAATAGGCAGGCATGCATGCAGTTAATTCAAAATGATATTTGACTAACGAAAGTATAAATTAAAAATAGATGTTCCTAAATATATATTTTTTACACTTAACATTAGTATCTGATTTTTCAGGATACTATAACAATAGACATTGTCACTCAGGTGATATCAAAGTACAGGTCTTATAAAAGTACAATTTACCACTATCATAGAAATGATTCATAGTCTTTGGTAATAACCAGTTCTATTTCATGCAGCTGTAAAAGATAAAATTTAATAAACTTTTCAAAAATCTTGTATTTCTTTTGACATATAACTTTAGCAGGTGAAGATGAAATTAACAGAGTTTAATAATGGAATACCTATGCTGAACGTCCGCTGATTCTTCTTGAAAAACATCAGCATCAACATTTTAAATTACGTTTATTGAACGCCCATATGTTGGAACACCTGAAACAGATTTAGGACAAAGATCATTCAAAATCCAATATAATTATATTGCTGTTCTCAACAAGCAACTCTTGTGGGCAAGACACTGCATTTATTAATTCATTGATTCATTAATTCATTAATTAACTTATTTATTCTATAAAAAGCTAGAGGGGTTTCTCCCGTGCATCAGGAACTGGGCTTGGTGGGGTTCTGGAGATACAGCAGTTAGAAAAATATTCATTCGCTCTAATGAAGCTTGTCTAATAAATCATTTAAGTACATGATTTTTGGATGATTTTCATGAGCCAGGAATTGTGCTAAATGTTTTATGTAAATTATGTTATAATTTCCTTAACAAATCCTTGAGTGGATATTATGTTTTATGCATGTTTTCTTTTTCAGGATATTGAGATGCAGACAATTTAAGTAAAATTTGCCCAAATTCACATAGATAGCAAAAGTCATGGCTGGGATTTATTTAAACCTGAGTAGTCAGACTCAAGAGTATTCACATTTTATCAACTGCCATGTCATGATTTGAGGGCAAATCAAATAGAGTCCACAACTCCAAAATATTCTCCCAAAATATTATTGAGTGCAAATGATGTGACAAGAAATTTTAGAAAGAGAGAAAAATAATTGGAGGTTATACCTCTGAATCAGGCAATTTTTAGTATTGCACCTTTAAGGATGTTGTTTAATTTTTTTGAGTTTTAATTCTACTTCCCATTATAATTTGTTTGTAAAATATTCAAGGCAGGGTTTTGATAGGTATGTCATGAAATATTATATGTAGCATTGGATTCCAAATTAATGTCAACTCAATTTAAATTCAATATCATAAAAGAAAATGGATTCTAATTACTGCCTGTTGGAAAACATCATATTAAAATGAAGAATTTTGAACATTTGAATGGTGAAAGAAAGCACGAAAGGAGGAAATTGAAAGCTATTTTACACAAACTTCTAACTTCTTATTTTGCTTAAGGATGGTCCTGCAAGTGATGTTTAAGATTGTACAGGTCATTCTGTTACATGTCTACAAAACTTAAATTTTAATTTATTAGTCTGCAATCCAACATGGGTCTGATATTTGATTTTTTCTCCTGGATATGCATCTATTCTTTTTTTTGATATTTGGAGTGGATTTCTCATTAGGATGATGTAATATCAATCTTCTATAAAGTTTAGAGATCTATAACATAGCTCAAAGCATTTTTCACCCTACAGAACAAAATTAAAGGTGAAAGGGGATAGAGGGAGAAATGCTCATTGAAATATAAACATTTCATCTTCATTAATTATTGAAGTAATTACAGTGAATTGAAAAAGATGAATCATGTTATGTAAAATCTTGGCATTTCTGATATGAATGTTTTTCCTACAGTTGATGACTTCTGGAAAATCTGTCATTTATATTATGAGTCTTAACTGAGATGAATCAGTTTGGGATATCTTTTTAATTTGTTTAATGCAGTGAAGATTATCTCAGATCAGAAAGTTTTTGTAGAAAGTGTCTGAATGTTTTACATGCCAGAAATATACTGAAAATGTTTACAGGAAACAATGAAGCACCAATATATACTCCCTGTGCTCTATTCTCTGATCTTCCTACAATTGCTCTTCTCTCTTTTTATTACTAAAATTCTCTTGATGACCTGACAATAACATTAACGAAACACCAACAATCAGAACATTAAACTATAAAACTGATAACATAATTTGAGGAATTGGCATGATGTTCTAGTAAAGGCAACTGTTTTGAAAATAAAAAACAAACAAACAAGTTTTTGTTTTATTTATGGGCCACTCAGAAGTGGCCCAGAAATTACTTTTGAAACTACCCCCATCTTGAAATGATATTTTAAATCACATTTTCCATTGCAGACTTAGAAACATGGATTCTGCAGCTCTGGAAAATAGAACACTATTCCTTTGTGAGCCAGGAAGATGATTGGTACCCCTCTTCCTTTTGCTCCCATCTATTCATAAATACTCAGTCCTCAGAAAATAACTTGGGAGGGTACAGTGACCAGTAGGGGATGAGTTTAAAATTTTCCTTTTGAGTTATAGCTCCTAAAAATACTAGGCTTTACCATAAGCAAGGGAGAGCAAGAATCCATATCATTTCATGTGCAATGTAGTTTTCCAGGAAATCAACATATGTTTAGAACACTCTTTTCAAACCTTATGATAATCCTACTACTACAAAGTAACTACCCATTTTTATTATATGCATATTTATTTATGAATGTTATAGATATGAGTTTATTGCAAGGTATTATTTACATTTTGCAGCAGGTGCAAGTAAATCTTTAAAATATCTATTATATTCTCTAATGGAATAAAACTCTTCAATAATTTTAGTGAGAAAATTTCATTAAATTTATTTTGTAGTTTGAAATTATTGATTGGATGCTTTGGGACACACTGTCTCCCATGTCTGATTCTAAGTTAACTGAATTTCTCCACGTGGTTTTATATTCTGTCATAATCGACAATGATAGTCTATAAAAGAACACAGCTCTAAATAGAAATAATACTCCTCTGGTGCTACTTAAGAAATCAGGTTAATTTTATTCCTCTCTACCTACAACATAAAAGAAAAGTTTTATGAAAGAAATCTGTTTGGAAATCTTCTATAATGATATATAGAAACTTTTCTTACAAAGTAAAAAAAATAACACATTGCATTTTTGTGTTGCTAAGAAGTTTAAAAACCACAATAAAACTCCACTGGAAGGACCTTCACTGGATGATTTTGGATAAATCAGAAGTTTTTTGTTGTTGTTGAATGTGCAGATGTGACTTTTTATAGATTATAAATCTGCTTCATTTTTGTGGTAACAAATCATTTAAAACAGATTATCAAGCATTTGTAAACTCTTCACAGAATGGGTTTATTTTTCCTTTTTTAAAAGTTACTTTCTCATTTGGGACCATAATGTCACTTTTAATTTAAAAGAACAGATTAGATGAGTGTTTCTTTGTTGGGTAAATACGAATTATTATTGGTTTTATTACTCTAAACATGTTTTTAACTTTTTTCTATCTTTTTTATTGTTGTTCAAGTACAGTTGTATCCATTTTCCCACCACCACTCCCCCTCATCCTACTGATTCCCACTTTCCACATTCAATCCTACACCCCTTTGGTTTTGTCCATGTGTCCTTTATACATGTTCCTTGATTTGACCCTTCCCCTTCCCCCCACCCATGTTATCTCCCCCTCATCTCTGGTTACTGTCAGTTTGTTCTTAATTTCATTGTCTCTGGTTATATTTTGCTTGCTTGTTTGTTTTGTTGATTAGTTTCCACTTACAGGTGAGATCATATGGTATTTGTCTTTCACTGACTGGCTTATTTCACTTGGCATAATGCTCTCCGATTCCACCCATGCTGTCTCAAAGGGTAGGAGCTCCTCTTTTCTTCCTGTTGTGTACTATTGCACCATGTAAATGTACCACAGTTTTTTAAACCACTCATTTACTGATGGGCACTTAGGTTGCTTCCATCACTTGGCTATTCTAAATTGTACTTTTATGAAAATTGGGCTGCATAGGTTCTTTTGAATTGGTATTTCAGGATTCTTAGGGTATAATCCCAGCAGTGGAATTGCTGGGTCAAAAGGCAGTTCCATTTTTTAGTTTTCTGAGGAAATTCCATAGTGTTTTCTACAGAGGCTGTACCAGTCTGCATTCCCACCAACAGTGCACTAGGGTTCCCTTTTCTCCACAACCTCACAGACACTTGTTGTTTGTTGATTTATTTATAATGGCCATTTTGACCAGTGCGAAGTGGTATCTCATTGTGGTTTTAATTTTCATCTCTCTAATGGCTAGTGATGCTGAACATCCTTTCATTTTTCTCTGGGCCCTCTG
This sequence comes from Anoura caudifer, assembly GCA_004027475.1. NCBI lineage: Eukaryota > Metazoa > Chordata > Mammalia > Chiroptera > Phyllostomidae > Anoura > Anoura caudifer. The sequence goes on from PVKU01004202.1 coordinate 40,753, forward strand.
TATGTCCTCTTTTGAGAAGTGTCTGTTCAGGTCCTTTGCCCATTTTTAATTGGTTTGTTTGTCTTCCTGGAGTGGAGTTGTGTGAGTTCTTTATATATTTTGGAGATCAAACCCTTGTTGGAGGTGTCATTTACAGATATGTTTTCCCCTACAATTGGTTCCCTGTTCATTTTGTTGATGTTTCCTTTAGCCATGCAGAAGCTTTTTATTTTGATGAAATCCCATTTGTTTATTCTTTCCTTTTGTTCCTTGCTCTAGGGGACATATCATTGAAAATATTGCTGCGTGGAATACCCCCCCTATGTTCTCTTCTAGGACTTATGGTGTCAAGACTTATATTTAAGTCTTTTATCCATCTTGACTTTATTTTTGTATATGGTGTTAGCTGGTGATCAAGTTTCATTTTTTTTGCATGTGGCCTTCCATATTTCCCAACACTATTTGTTGAAGAGGCTGTTTTTACTCTATTTTATGCTTCTGCCCCCTTTGTTGAATATTAATTAACCATAGAGATTTTGATTTCTTTCTAGGCTCTGTATTCTGTTCCATTGATCTATGTGACTGTTCTTATGCCAATACCAGACTGTTTTGATTACTGTGGACTTGTAATTTAGTTCTATGTCAGGTATTATAATCTCTCCTATTTTGTTCTTCTTTCTCAAAATTGCTGCAGCTATTCAGGGTCATTTATGGTTCCATAACATTTTTGAAATGTTTGTTTTATACCTCTGAAATATGTCATTGGTATTTTAATAAGGATTGTGCTGAATCTGTAAATCACTTTGGGTAGTATGGACATTTTGATGATTTTAATTCTTCCAATATGCTTCCATTTATTTGTGTCTTCCTTAATTTCTTTCTTCAGTGTTGTGTAGTTTTTTGCATACAGGTCTTTTACCTCCTTGGTTAGGTTTATTCATAGATACTTTATTTTTTAAATATTTTATTTATTTATTTTTAGAAAGGGGAAGGGAGGGAGAAAGATGAGAAACATTGATGTATGGTTGCCTTCCACATGCCTCCTATTGGGATCGTGGCCTGAAACCCAGGCATGTGCCCTGGCTGGGAATTGAACTTGTAAACTTTTGGCTAATGGGTGAAGTTCCAACCACTGAACCACACTGGCCAGGGCTGACATTGCTCTTAGCAACATTTTTTTTTCTAATATGTCTCCTCAGGAATGGGAAAGAAAATAAAAAATATATATAAATAGGACTACATGAAATTAAAAGCTTCCGCACAGCAAAGAAAATGATGAACAAAGCAAGAAACAATCTACTGAATGGAAGAAGATATTTACCAATGATACCTCTGATAAGGGGTTAAGCCAAAGTTTATAAAAAAAGTTATAGAACTTAACACCAAAAAACAAACAAGCAATTTAATTTAAAAATAGGCAGAGGACTTGAATAGACCCTTCTTTAAAGAGAACATACTAAATGGCCAACAGACTTATTAAAAGATGCTCACCATTACTAATCATCGGAGAAATGCAAAATAAAACCACAATGAGATATCACCTGACACTCATCAGAATGGTTATCATTAGTAAACCAACAAACAACAAGTACTGGCAAGGATGTAGAGGAAAGGGAACCCTTGTGTACCATTGGTAGGTTTACAAATTTGTGCATGCAAAATGAAAAACAATGTGGAGATGCCTCAGAAAATTAAATATAGAACTGTCTTATAATGCAGCAATCCTACTTCTGGGAATATATTCCAATAAACCCAAAATGTTAATTTGAAAGATATGTTCATATATAATTCACATTATATATGAATAATGTTTAGCATTATTTACAATAACCAAGATATGAAAAGAACCCAAGTGTTCATCAATAGCAACTCAGCTGGATAAAAAAAAAAAAATTGTGGCACATATGAGGTCAGTCCAGAAAGTATCAAGCCATGTAATATGAAAAATACAGATATTTATTGAAGAAGATACAAGAAACATTGTATACAGAACAATGGCAGCTCAGTCCCCTTCAAAGTAGGCACCTTGGGACATCACACAGTTCTCCCAAACGCCATCAGCTGGCTCCATTGTATTTTCCTGAATCTCATTGATGATCTAAAATCTCTTCCTTTTCAAAGGTGATTGTAGTTTTGGGAAAAGCCAGAAGTCACAAGGCACCAAATCTGGGCTGGAGGGGGCTGAGTCACCTGGGTGATTTGATGTTTCACCAAAAAGCTCTGCTGGACACATAATGTACGAATGAGAGTATTGTCGTGATGAAGCTGCCAATCACCAGTTGCCCATAGCTGTGGCCTTCTGAATCATTCATATAGTTTCAGCAGGGGAATATTTCAGCTTAATGCAAAATTTGATGCAGATTTGTTGCTCTACTCAGTCATTTTGCATGTGATGGCCACACAGTACACGTGCTCACTCAACAGGTCTACCACCCCCACTGACTGGTACAGTGAAGTCATCATTGTTCACACACGTGCATTGCAGTCCACTCCCCTTGGCTGCCAGGTTACACCCATGTTGCACAAACTGTTCTTATTATATTAAGAATGGTTGCACTTTTTCTGGACAGATTTCATATATACAATGAAATATTACTCAGTCATGACAAAGAAATAAAATCTTACCTCTTTCAACAACATGGATGGACCTGGAGGATATTATGCTAAGTGAAGTAAATCAAACAGAGAAAACCAAATGCCGTATGATTTCACTTCCTTGTGGAGTCTAAAAAACAATAACAAACAAACAAAATAGAAACAGGCTCATGGATACAAAGAACAAACTGAGGTTTGCAAGGTGGGAGGAGGTTGGGGGACTGGGTGAAAATATGAAGGGATTAATAAGTTACAGAATAGTCATTAGTATGTAAAATACAGCATAGGAAATATAGACAATAATGTTGTAGTAACTGCTTATGGTATCAGGTGGGTACTAGAATTATCAAAGGAATCACTTTGTAAATTACATAATTATCTAACCACTGTGCTGTGCACATGAAACAAATATATACAATAATATTGAATGTCAACTGTAATTGGAAAAAACCTGATATTATATCCTAGACAGATCAATTCTGATCAATACTAGAGCTTGTTGAGTACATCCTTGTGTATTTCGGTCCAGGTCAGATACATCTGTGTAAGATCAAGGTCAAATTAGCAAACTTTAAAATATATCAATTCCTTCTGCAGGCCAAGAACATAGCCACCTATGAGCCAGACATTTTTGAAATCAAGTATAAAACCAATATGTGCTTATTAAAGCTATATTGAAAAATAGAGAACATATACTGTAAAGATGAAAATTACCAATAGTCCTACCACCCAGAGGCAAGCCATATTTGCAGAGTTGTTTGGGGGTTGATTGTATGTATTTGTGCAGACATATGTGTGTACATAGGTTCATCACACTGCTCCTAAATTTCTGGTTCCTGCTCTTTTTTAAACCATGCAAAATGTAAGAATTTTTGCAGTCATGAAATGTTCTTTGTGAATCTAAACAAAAACAAAAATATTTTTGTTTGGTAAAATGTGGGTAGATTCCTTTTAACAGAGAAAAGGAGGACAAATTTGTACCATGCATCTTCATTAAATTAAAGAAAAACAGTGCGCCTTATTTGAAGAGTGTTTCACGAACGTCACCATGCCATATCAGAGAACTTTGTGCTGTACAAAAGATTTTCATGGTCATCCCTTTCTCATTTCATACTACTGTAGAAATGTCCATGTTTGGAAAATTTTAATTTTGTAAACTGAAGTATTTTCTGTGATAACCTCTGACACTTTGTACCTTCTCACTTCATCTTTATTCCTATAGTGCCTTGACTACTAATAAATTTCACATATGTTAACATCTTTGAATTGTTTTTCCAAAAGAGTTCTGTTGGTTTCAATTCACTCTATTTATAGTTATAAGCACCGCACTTTTATCATAAAATCATTGATGAAATATATTGCTGTTGAGAATATATTTCCACTGTTAATCTTTCCTTTATAAAATGTAGTTCTTTGTGAAATGTATTGAAATTTATGCATTGAATAGAGAGATCCATGTTAGAAACCTCTGTACTTTTATTCCTGTGTAGGGCAAGCCTTCCAAAATTCATCATTTATACTAATACTTTGTCTTCTAGTCCTTAGCTGTGTTTTCTGTGATTCTTCTAACAGTATTCATCAAAGAAATAAAATATCATCGATTGTCACCATATTACTTTCTGTGTATTATTTCTGTCTCTATCACAATGGTACAAAGATCAAGAATTTACCCAAACATGTAAGCTTTTTGTCTTTTGCTATTATATAAGTCATTGCAAGAGCAACTTCATCATTTTTACTAAGTTGAATATCAAATTAAATTAGAAATTGGTGATTGGATTATCAGCTTGGTCCTTGTGAGCTGTTTGGGGAATTGCTAGATCCCAGCTACTCCAACTACTTCATATGGCCATTAGGGTCTATCTCTGGTCTTGATATAAGTTCAGGGAAGGGTTCATCCTGATGATAGTACTAATAACCTCAGGTTTGGTCATCTTCTCTTCAGCATGTATGGTCATCACTGTTTCCTAATAATGAGGCAGGTGTAGAACTCAGACTGGTAGTAGAAGTGTCAGCTTGATCATTTTCCCCTCATTTCCTCCTGCTCATATTATTGATACTTATCTTCACCCAGAAGTCTCTGCCATTGCACTCTGCATGTGCAGGTTTTTGTGATTGTCCACATGTGGGAAAGTCGACCGCATTATTTGTTATACTAAGACTTTGTTTGCACTTTTCCCTAGAAAAAAAAGTTTCTCTGGCAGAATGTTTAGATGCCCAATCTCTGTTTTGTGAGGTTTGGGTTTAACAAGGAGATGGCACAATCTGCACGTTTATTTGATCATATACTCACATTCTCCTCTATGAGTCTTATTTCTAAAGCCCTCAGTGCTGGAAAATTTCTTCTCAGAAACCCTCTGTCTTTGCATTCCATACCTGCTTGGGCACTTCCTGACCTTCAGAAAAAATGTGGGCAACAGTGTCAAATCCCACATCAAATATTAATAGATCTTAATTTACTCCCTACTTTTAAAGCTGTAAGTATGAATTGTAATATTGTCTTTAGAACTCCAATGGAATATCTTTCATACTTCTTTTCCTGAGTACACATACTCTACTTTGTAGAAAAATGGTTTAGAGTAATCCAGAAAGGAAGGATAGTCTTTATTTGGCAGTAGAAAGAAGACATTTAAATTTGGCTTGCAGTAACTGAGAACTGAATTGACATGTAGACTCACTAGAACTGCACCAGTATTTGTGAGCATTGATAAACACAGCTAACTCTTAGAGTGCTTACTCTTTGGTGGGCGCTCTTCCAAGGACGTTACATGTGTTCATTCAGTTAATTCTCATAATTAAGGTATGTATACCTCATTTATCTCTTTATGCAATAAAGAGGTAGAGAAATACAACAGGTGAGGAAACCATGAAATAAGGTATTGAGAAAATAGCCGGCATTTGTGGCCTGGGTCCAGATGAGCTCCCGTTGGTGAGCTGCCTCTGCAACATTCATGCAGAGATGAAAAGCAATCAGAGTAAACTAAACTAAATTTGGACACATTTTTACTTACTGAAGGCAGTGAAAAAAGTGAAAAGAGCTCAATAATTGGGGAATGAGAGAGGTGAGCATTTAATCCATTTATTGCTTTCTGTTCAGTTTGATATTTTAACTGAGGGGCCACATTCTCTTAATTTTGAGAAAATAAATTTGAGAAAAACAACAAAGATTAGCTTTTCCTGTAAATTTTTCATTATTTAATAGTTTTGGAAGTGTTAAGAATTGACATAAGCCATTCAAAACAAAATTAATAATGTTTAGGCAATTTTTTCTTATTTACTGCTAACATTATTGTCTATATTGAGCCAAACAAAGGAGACTTAAAGAAATAAGAATTCATAATTTAACAAGTAGTAAGAAATATTTTTTTCTAAACAATTTTTTCTTATATGCCAATGATAATCAGTTGCATGTTATGAAAGAAAAATGTCAACCATAATAGTTGAAAAAATAATCAAAGAAAGGAACAATTATAAATACATTTAGCAAGAAATCTGTAAAAATTCTTGAAAAATCAAAGAAAATTTGACTTGGCCAGGGCCATACCACAAAGTTAAAAAATGCGGAGAACTAGCCAAGCATTAGTTTTGACAATATTGAAATCACTTTACACATTCAGCACAATCCATTTTATACTTATCTTCTTGCTCTTTTGTTTGTTTTCTGCCTTTCCATTGTTCCCTATTGTGGGGTTTTATGTTTATTAACATAGTACATATTCAATTGCTCTGTTTAGTAAAGTTTTATCATTTTTATAGCAAGAACAACTAACAGACAGATGGTTTAGAGGGATATTCATTTCATTGAATTACACGTTTCAAGACATCTAAGATAATAGGGTTATACTCCATTTTATAATACATCATGATATGTACTGTCATTACCATATTGTTACAAGCTTTCCTTTTGGAAAAAAAGTAGTGATTTGACAAACTGACTAAAAAGTCTTGATGTTTTATAAATAAGACAGACTAGAAAAGTACACCCACATGCGTTAAAGCACAAAAAAAGCACTCCTATCACTCAGAAAATGCTATGTATTTTATCAATGACTATTAGAAATACACTTATAATTTAGAAATACAGGTATCTTCATTGATAAAACAAGGCTCAAAAAAGGGGATGAGGGATAAAGCACCTGAGTATGTACAAATACATATGAAAACAGGATAAGAATTCCAGGTGAACTTGTAAGTGTGTAAAGTGGTAAATGAACATGAGCTCCGTGTAGACATGCATTAAGAGAGACCACAAGCCTTCCAGTTAAGCCTGGCCTGATCCCTGGCACCATCATTCTACTCCACCTACCAGTGAATTATCTGCCATGTCAACACCCTTTCGACAGCTTGAAGAGATCCATAGCCAACTCTGGTTGTTGACAGGCTAGCATTTGCTGTTCTAGGGACGAGGGGTTAGTCCCAAATTCCTTCACCCCTCTTCTCTTATTCTGTAGATCTCTGCGCATCAAGAAGCAGTAGCTATCCTAGAGGCCTTTCCAGATAGAACCAATATTGCAGGTGTGAGCAGTGGGAAGAAATCCCAAGAATATCTTGATTTTGCAAAATGGGAGAATCTTCACCTTGCAGACAGTGCTTGAGGATATAGTTTAAACCTGGTATTTTTTAATTAAACATCCCTGACGTGTAGAAGAGTAGAATGACAGCCAGCAGGGGTGAGGAGGTGAGGGACTGAGTAAAAAGGAAAAAGGACTCATGGACATGGACAACAGTGTGGTGATTGCTGCCAGGGTGGGTATAAGGGGACTAAGTGAGAATGGGAAAGATACAACAAAGATTAAATTTAAGGAAAGTCCCCGGAGTGTTTATGTGACACCCCGAAGGTGATGGGGGTGATTAATAGCAGATTTCCTCTAATGACTGAGTCACCAGCTCTCACTTGACACTACTAACCCTTTCCTGTGGGAGCAGGAAATAAATTGCCTTTTGAGTCTATTGCTATATTTATTGGTTTCTACTTCTCTCTTTCCCCACCGTATCTCACATGGTTTTCCTGATGACAGCAATTCTGACTGTGGTGCCCACTTCAGGAGGACTGCGAGGTCAAAACTACTTTCCCCATAATAGTAAAATGCCTTTTTCACTCGTTCTTTCATGCGTGTAGAGAGTCGTCCAGAAGCTTCATGGTGTGAGATATTGAAACCCAGTGAATGCAGAAGCAGATAGGAGGATTCAGAAACCTGACATCAAAGACATTTATAAAAATGTAAAACAATGTCCCTCTTTTCACAGTTACTGTTTTAGAAGATACGGTCGTTTTCACTAACATAGCTAATTTTTGTTGGTGGGTAATGGATTATAGTGTTACTCAAAAAATGAAATTCAATGCAAATAGTTTTAAAATGTCTGTTTTAATTCCTAATATGGTAAATATCAGTATATGTAGCTTACATAAACAAACATTCCTTGGAATTCTCAATAAGTTGAGGAGTATTAAAGTGTCTTCAGATGAAACGGAATTACTGCTTTGGGTGGTTATTTCCTACTGCTCCTGAGTGAGGGAAAAACACCTGGAAATGTGTTATAGTCATAGAAGAAATACTGTAACTAATTAATGCACATTTAGTAATAAAACTTTACTATATGTATCATCTATTACATTTAGGATCTGAGTAGACAGTCATCTTGGATAATGCTTTTAACTACTCTATCCCCAGCAGTGCCCAGTATATGTTACTTTAGTTAAGTTGCTTCACATATCTGGATCTTAACACCCTATTATGTAAACTGAGGTTAGCTCTGCCAGTTTCAAAGGTGTTTTAATAAATATTAAATAAAATAAGGAGTGTAAAGTCTCCCTTACATGAGAGATAATAAATGCTCAAAATGAAACTTCGGATGATAGGGTAGAGGTCAGAGAGGACGGTGATGGTGGGGGAATAATGGAGATGTGGCAGTAGTAACCCCCGTCACTGTTTTTATTTTTTAATAGATATATAACATATGCAACTTAAAATACACGCTTCTGATATGCAGCCGAAGGACTTTTTACATACGTATTTACCCAACTTATCATCACCCAGGTTAAAATATATTTTTGTTATTTTTGTGTTTAATTGCAACATTTTACAATGAATTTCAAATTCCAGAAATTCATTGTAAAATAAATTGCAGTGCTCAGTTTGGTAAATTAATGTCATAAAATGGTAAAAAATATGTGATATTGAACAATTATATAATTAAATATTTGTGCAACTAACCCTTTTTACCCCATCAGTTCTTGATTCAGAAATTAGTTTTATGTTAAAAGTTACCTTATTTTCCGACCAGACTTTATAAACTTTTATATTGCTCTTTTATAGTATCCTTCCCTAAATTTAATAGTCTTCTCTTCTGCTTTTAAACTATGTCACATATCATGTAACTGACTTATCTGTCATTCTCATTGTGTGTCTTCTCCACTAGAATGAATGCAAGTTGAATGAGGGCAGAGCAGTTTATTTATGTTTTTGTGCTCAGTACCTAGATGATACGACTTAGTAATTGCCCATTAAACACTTGTTAATTGTGTGTTAAACGACTGGTACATTTTGCTCTGGCTAGTGTGGCTCATACCTATAGACACATATGAAAGGGTAAATAAGAAGTTACTGGAGCCCTGGCTGGTGTGACTCAGTGGATTGAGCACCAGTCTGCAAACCACAGGGTCACTGGTTCAATCCCAGTCAGGGCACATGCCTGGGTTGCAGGCCAGGTCCCCAGTAGGGGGCGTGCAAGAGGCAACTATGCATTGATGTTTCTCTCCCTGTTTCTCCCACCCTTTCCTTCTTTCTAAAAATGAATAAATAAATTTTTTTTAAAAAATCCAGTGCATTTTTAAAATATGGATAATGCAATTATAAACATAACCACATTATAATGATAAGTTTTAAAATATGAATATTGTTAAGAAATAAGAAAAATAAAAATAAGAAATGATGGTTTTCTTTCTTTTTATATATTGTTTGTTCTGGATTATTAAATGTTATTTATTTAGCAAATTAGAATTGGGGAAAAGCATTAAGAAAAACATGAGAGAGAAAACATGTAACAGGATTTCTCCCAGTTGCTGTCTGACCTAAGTATAACTGGTGATAAAAGTCAGTTGGATAATTAATCCATATAATTTGTCAGGTTTACGCAATATAGTAATATCTTAACCTCTCAATGCTTCAAGATCCAATATTTTTCAACTGGCCTTTTGGGAATTTTTTTTCATCCACAAGTAAATATATAATAATAAGAACTTGACAATTTATGGGCAGTACAGATGGAATGTACTACAGGCTATGGGAAAGCACAAAATGTACAATGTCAGGAATTTCAAAAAAATGAATGCAGAGAACAAATAGAAAAATTAATAAAATAGAACTGCTCTATGAGGCTTTGACCTATAACAGGAACTATTTAAAAACGGATTGGAGAAAGTCATGGTGAGAGAAAAACACAGACTTACCTCAGAAGAATAAATCTGTTACTGTAGAACTCACCCACTCATTTTTATGTGAGGATGCAGACCACACGTCATCTTCTCCTATAGTTTTCTTCCCATAGAGGACACGTGCCTTTTGACGTGAAATCTCCAAATTTAAAAAATTTAAAATTTAATTTAAATATAGAGTTATATTTAATTAACAATTTATAGAGGAAAAACAAAAACAAAAAAAAATGTCCTAAAACTGAAATGTGATCAGGGCTACCAGTTTTGACTTCAGGTCCCAATTTCTTTAAACCAGGGTTTAGTCACATACCCACATGTGCATTAAACGTCCACTCAGTTGAGCACAGACGCAAGCACACAGCACACCATCCCGTACAGTTGTATTATATTATTGAGTGATACAGTCACATAATTCAATTACAATTTCAGGGGGGATTTTTGTTATTTTTTGCTTTTAATTTATTGCTCTTCACTTTGGTAGAGCTCCTAAAATGTTATTTTTTTTGGTTTCATCTAGTATTTTTGTCAGGTAGTGAATGATATACTTGTTCGTAAAAGAAATTCTCTAAACAAATTGAAGAAAACTACTAAGGGAAATTTGTTTTTTTCTGACATTCAACTTTTATGTCACATTTTAAAAGTTAGTGTATACTTACATTTTTAATCAATTTAATCCCATATTTCTTTGTCTGTCTTCATAGAATATTAAGAAAAATTAATTATATTTCTTATGCATACATTTAAATTTCACTTGAAAACACACATTGCTATCACTCAGTCTATCTGATTCCTTCTCTTTCAATAACAGAGCCAATTTCCTAGACTCTTAATCATTTTCATTGTTTCTTCCTGGATAGTCTCCAAATTATCTGTATTCTTGAACTTGTAGAGCTTATGAAAGAATATAATCTATAGAGATAATTAAAGCAAGAATTAAGTATTGCTAAATTGTCTTTTGACAGTGATTGTGAAAGTCTATGTTTCATAAAAAGCATGTAAAATGCAGTAATTTTTTACTATCCCACACTTGCCCTTCACCTTTAGAGTTACTATCTATTTGAAATAATTTGAGACTTTGAATAGCATGAGTTCAGAATGTAGAGAACTTAAGTTGAAAATGATGAGGAAAGAGAAATAATTAAGGGATGGGCAGGGGCAACTCTTTGCCTCCAATAATCACAGAAACTCCATGAGGCGGAATTATCTGTAGCCACAGGTTGAAGTTTTTCATTCTTGCTTCAGCATCTCTTACATATAATCACTCAGACGTTCGTTATGCATCTTCAGTGATGAAGACCTTTTTTGCCTCCCAAAGCACTCCATTCCATTCTTACTTAAATTAAAAGATCAGAATTTTTTTTTCCCCTTAATTTGTGCCTTATATTCCTTCCGGCAAGTAGCACCCAGTGAGTAAGGAGCAGAGTTAGGATCTGAACTCAGGGCTTTATTCTAGAACCCAAAGTTCTTTACCACTGAGTGCTGCTGTATTGTACAAAAACACCACAGCACCTTAGGCATCTTTTCTACATTCCACAATAGACATGCCACAAATGAAATGACTCACATAATCCCAAGCAGAGTTCTTACGTATATAAACTTATACAACTATTGGGAAATCATAGGGTATAAACGTGCCCACAAGAATCAGAGAACTACTTGGGAGGCCATAGGTTAGAACTCTGGAGACAGCTCACTGACATATTAAATCTATCCAATTAAAGAGAGTACCTTTTTTCATCATCCTTATCATAGATTAATCAATGGATGGTTAATGAATACAAAATAAATCAAAACTGTGATGGTTTTTTAAGGGTATGAATTGCTCATTAATTTTGCAATTTCCTGTCAAAATCATTTGATGTTGGGAGACATAAAACAGGTATCTAGTTGAAAGCATAATATTTAATTTGCTCAAATTTATTTTTACACTATATGCTTAGAAAGTAAGACATAGCAAACAAAGTGTTTTATCAATATAGATATTTTGTAAACAACCAATACTTTTCTTGATCAATGAAAACCTGTGAAAGATGTGTAAATTGACCCTTTTCTAATTTACAATGTTATTGATTAATTAAACTGAAGCTTAATATTTGCAATAATTAACAAATTAATTACACTGTATGCAATATTTTGTATAAAAACCTGAAGTACATGACTTTAAAGTATATTAACTTTTACATTTAAATTATAAATTAAAAGTTAACTTCAGATGCTATTGAAATGAATGTGTTTGATTAGTTTCAAAAACATTAATAAATACATTTATTCATAAATGAATCAATATAAATAATCTGGCCCATTTTAACTTATTTTTATTTTTTATTTTTACCTTTTAAATGTTTGAAATAGATCTGTGGTAAAGTATTTCAGGAGAAGAAAATTACATTATTTCCTGGAAATAAAAATAATGTCTGATGTAAACAAACTGAAATATCACAAAAAGTGGTATTTGGTCTTGGCAGGTTTCATTGCACTGTGGATGTCATGCTTTGGAAATAGGGTTCAGGCCACTGTTAAAATACGGAAGGGCATTTCCACATTTTTTATCACATACCACACTTCAGGTATCGTGAAAATTGTCTCTCTAAAAAACTTTGTACTAAATGTCTGTGATTGTTGTAGAACAGTCGCTTTTCCTGATGACTTTTTGATGACTACCATTTTTGCCAATATGTATTTTTAAATTATTTTTAAGTAAACGGGAACATTACTATATATTATTTGTGTGATGAAGAGCAGTTAATAATTTAAGTCAATCACCAGAATAATAAGATAGCCATAACTTTCTAATATTGGAAATAAAATAACCCTACATGAAGCACTTGACTTGTATTCCCTTGTTTATTCCTCTCTTGATTGACCTTGATAGATTTAGGGTTATATGAATAAACTACAGCAAGTGCCCGGAAGTCAGGGAGCAGCTCTGGAAGCTAATCTGGTTGGCCTCTCAGAGCCCAGAACTCTCCGGCAGTCAAGGATACCATCACGGACATTAGACAACAAGCAAGGCAACTCCTATTTTGAGGCAGAGAAAAACAAGCTGCCACAAATGTCTCACAACTTTATTATTGCAATTGATCACATTTGTGAAGACCTCATAAAGTTGCAAACAGTTATAATACAGCAAGGCAGTTATACCAATGTAAAGTGGTCTATCATCACCTCTTGATGACAACTTTATTACTGCTGCGGACCAATATTGTACAGGGGAGTCTAGTTGCCGTAAGTTATTTTGAAGTGAAGCAGCACATCAGGCTGGAGCACGACTGTGTAAAAAATTTATTTTTTACGAGACGCAATAATTAAATCAAACAGTTACCAAAATGTCTGAGAACAACAGGATCTATTAAGATATCGCAACAGGGACATCTTCTTTATGTTCATGGGAAGCGGCAATAAACATTACTACCTGGGTAGGGAGAAGGGCTCTGCGACTCATCTTCTGATTGCCTACAAGTCACTGTCCAGGTGACTGGCAAAGACGGAGTTTAATAACATTCATTCTCGTGGAGCTCAACAGAGCATAAACTTAAGGGCCTCTAGCCGTGGAAGGAATTTGGCATTCTCCTGCATCTAATTATGATAGTCAGGAGGAAAAGTGTTTAATATTACCTGCAAACTCCTATCTCTTTACTTTAGAACAATTATAGCTTTTTATTAAAGCAGGTGACAAGCACTAGAAATAAAAATATAATTAATTTCTATAGAAAATTTCTTGCAAAAAATCTGTTATATCAGTCTTTGGGTTAATTAGATAATCAGAATGTTGCATGTCAGTTTCAAATATGTTGCCTCCCCTTCAGACTATGTGTGGGACACATCTTAGATACCATCAAATTCCTTAGATTGTACTGAATTTAATTTGAGTCTCTAGTCCTCTACATCTTCTCCTAACTGTGGAATTATTTATTTTTTATTACTCACTCAAAAATATTTATTAAATGCTTCCTCTTGTCACCCCCTTAGGCCAATGAGTGGCAAAGGGTGTAGATGGTGTTCGCCTCCAAGGTACTTCTTTATCCTGGGTTGGTTGAACTTTATTTGCTCGCACCTTTATAATAAAACATTTTTCAAATTAAATCTTCCCCAATTATCCCATAACTAGCATACTAAATGATAAATGTGTTCATGTTTATACATCAGCACTTTGTATTCTGTTTCTCAGATTGAGTGAATTTCTTGTCCTATATTCCTTATCCTCAGTTTCTTAACTGTAAATCAAAGAATATAAAAGTACTAACTGAAAGTACTGAAATTAAATGTGACACGTAAAGTACTTACAATGCTCAGGGCATTGTAAAATAACAATAATGTGATTAATTATAGATGGAAATTTACTCTTGCTGCCTATTCCTTGCATGATCCCTAACATCACAAGTGTTTGTAATGCAATAAGATACCACTGCACAGCAGTCAGAATGGCCATCATAAACAAATCAACAAACAAGTGTTGGAGAGGTTGTGGAGAGGGGACCCTAGTGCATTGTTGGTGGGAATGCAGACTGGCATAGCCACTGTGCCAGTCTCAAAACACTAAGAATGGAACTGCCTTTTGATCTGCATTTCCACAGATGGGATTATATCCTAAGAATCCTGAAACACCAATTCAAAATATCCCATGCACCCCAATGTTCACAGCAGCACAATTTACAATAGTCAAGTGCTGGAAGCAACCTAAGTGCCCATCAGTAAATGAATGGATCAAAAAACTGTGGTACATTTACACAATGGAATTCTATGCAGCAAAAAGAAAGAAAGAGCTCCTACGCTTTGCAATAGTGCAGGTGGATCTGGAGAGCATTATGCTAAGCGAAATAAGCCAGGCAGTGAAAGACAAATACCATATGATCTCACCTACAAGTGGAACCTAATCAACAACAACAACAACAACAAAAAAAAACAAGCAAACAAAATATAACCAGAGACATTGAAATTAAGAGCAAACTGACAGTAACCAGAGATGAGGTGGGGGATAACACAGGAAAAATGTGAAGGATCAAATCAAGGAACACATATAAAGAACACATGGACAAAGCCAAAGGAAGATGGGATCGAGGGTGAGAGGTGGGGATGGCTGGGGTGGGTGGGGGTGGTGGAGGGAAAGTGGAGACAACTGTACTTGAACAACAGTAAAGAGTGTTTGTGTTGTATGTCTTTGGTGAGTTATTCCCCTTAAACTATAAATTTAAAGCTAACCTGTCATTTTATAGTAAGGTGTTCTCCTCATATTGTCTGATTAAAATTCTGAATGTTAGTATCATAAAAATTTAACCTTACCTAGAATTCTAGTACAGATAGATATATTTATAAATCTCTGTCTATTTCTTTATCTCTATTTCTATATATGAGTATATCAAACTCTATTTATTTATAAATTGAATATATATTATATTCATATTTAAATAAACAACCTGGAATCCTAGAACTGATATATGGATATAGATATAGAGATGTATAGATACACACACATATATATACACATATATATTCCATTATTTTTCATCTTTTTATTATATAAAATAAAAATATATCACAATGGTAATTTTCAGATGTTTAAAATTTTATTACTGCAGCTACAATCCTTTTACCCTTCTTTTAAACATTTCTCAATTAGAAAGCTATTGAGTTTGCATATGTATTATATAATTTTCCACATTATTGCAATTATTTAAAATTACATATAAGTTTTGACTAGAGTTTCCATTTCTTTTTTATAAAAGCCACATATTTCTGTATCTTTATAACATGACAAACTCTGTCTTAACATTTTATTTTGGATTATCTTGTATATTCTTTTGTAATGAATATAGTAGATCCTCAAAATAATGGTACTTCCCTTTTCTTATTAGTCTTTATTTTTCCATAGGAATAACTCTATTTGGATATCGATAATTTCTTTGGTCCAGTTTCTCATCAAATGAATGGCTTGTGTTCAAAATGCTGTGCTATGTTCCCGCATCTAGTGCAGTTTTGGTTTATCCTAACGAGTCTTCATCTGGTGCAGCTTTGTTGAGGTGCCATGTTGTTTGTCTTTGTTAACCTGACTCTCTTAGATGTAGACAAACAAGGCACAAGGAAACGCATGTTTCTCAGGCTGCATCATGAAAAAGAATGCTTTCTTGCTCTTTCAATTCTGTGTGCAACCCAGGTTTAGAGACACATACATCTCCTTCTCATGGAGTTCAATCACTAATCTCATGAACTTCATTTTCAGAGAATATGAGCACTCCGTCTAAAATTACACAGCTAGTGATAAAGCTGGCAATAGAAACAATATAATGTATAGGACAGAAAATCGGTTTTGGGAGCCATAACATTGGAAAGGTAGCAGAGGAAGAGCAAATAAAAAGATCCCTTTGGTTCCAGAAAATCTCCTGAAAAAGAGGAAGACTTCTCAGGCCCTCAAAGTGCCCCAGGCGCAGCAGGCACTTTTGGAAAAGAAGGAGCAGAGGAAAAGACAAGATCCCAAGTTTAAGAGACCAGAGTGGATCCTACATGAAACCTGGTGGCAACAACGTGAGAAGGGGCACCTCTGACGACTAGAAGTGAGTCCTCATGGTTCGGCAGTGCTTGTTGAACATTCCTCGGCCTTTGCTTGCCCATCAAAAGGATTAACAGAGTGAGTTAAGTGGCACAGAACACTAATGCAAGGCTTCACCTGAAGGAGACTTTCAGTGGTGTTTTCATCAAAGTAACCCTCCAGACCCCAAACAATAAAAACACTGCGTATAGTGAAAACTTATGTGACCTGGGGATATTTAAATGTGAGGTCTGTCTGGGAACTCATCTTGAAATGCAGACAAGCCAACATCAAGAGTAAAATTATCCCTTTGACAGACAACTCAGTGATTGAGGAGCACCTGGGGAAGTTTGGTGTCATTTGCTTGGGACATCTCATTCTTGAAACTGTCTTCCCAGAGAAGAATTTCCAGGTGATCCCAGGGTTCTTATGTCCTTTCCTGTTCTCACTGGCTGGTCAGGCTACCAAGATAGAACACACTTCCTCAAGGAAGTGAGCTTACCTGCCTATTGAGGTGAATGCATCGGTCAGCTCATCTGACAGCTGAACTAAACCCCAAATATCTGAAAGCGCACTGCCATGGAAGCATGTGTTATCCAGTATCTTTAAAGAAGATTATTTTCTGATGTATCTTCAGAAACTGGAGGGGGATGGTCAGTGAAACGATGGTGATGTTCCTGGCAGGCACCTCTTATCACTGCCCAGTTCCAAAGGAAAAGCCCAGTGTGTTTTCCACATCGGTCCCTGCTGCCACCTTTGAAATCAGCAAAGGATTCATGCCATGGAGGAAGGGCATTTAGAAGAACACAAAAAATAGGTTTTGGAAATATAAAATTATTATACTGTTGCTTTACTATTATCTGATCCACAGCTCAAATGACTTAGTAATCTTCTCTATAGCTCAGTTTTTGTAATTAATAGTAAGAAAAATTAAAAATGTATTCACCACGAAAGACTGTGGTGTGTGCCAGTTGAAACAATGCACATGAAAACCCGCACAAATGTTATTCCTGGCACGTGATTTTCTGCCTCATCATAACGCTGTCTCTCCTTTTTTCATTTATTTATATATTAACTTTAAGTACTACCAGTCTTAAGCAAATAATCACTTAATATTGATACTATTGCAGTCATTATAACTTAATATGTTGCCCATATTAATATTCATCTTATGGAGTCATGAATAAAACATAGCAAGGGATCGTTTGATACATTTATACATTTTTTATTCTGAAAAAAATCTATTTCAGTAAGATAATACCTGCAGTCTTGGAATCCTCGCATTCCTCTCGCGCTCTCTTACAGCTTTATTTGAATGACTTAATCTTCCTGCAATCTGAAGTACTGAATCTCAAAAACTAAATTTGAAAGAATATACATTTTTATCATTGATTTTACCAAACAAAGGTGATTATTTATGAGATAAGTATAAATTTCTAGCATGTGGAAAAATATAACGTGGGCCCTGACTGGTGTGTCTCGGTGGATTGGGTGTCAACCTGAAAACTGAAAGGTTGCCAGCTGCGTTGCCGGTCAGGGCGCATGCCTGATTGTGCGCCCGTTCCCTGGATCCGTGATGTTCTTGTATGTCGGTGGTCCTCTCCCTCTCTTTCTCCTACCTCCCCCCCCTCTAAAATAAATAAATAAATATATAAATAATAAGCTCTTAAAACAATAACATGGACATACAAATTTTGTTCTATTTTTACTTGAACTTGATAATATAAAATGTACTGAGCATCATCCACTGCACCTTTCTTAAACTGCCTCATGGAAACATGTTAATGGATAAATATTAATTAAAATGTAAGATAAAATTATTAATCCAAATTATACTCTTTAGAATATCCTTGGTCTAATTAGATATCTAATTAGAATAATTAGATAAAAATTTAACTCTACAGTGTTTTTGAGGGATGGCCATTTTTAATCTGTGTGACATATCTGGAGGCTGACATGTTCTTGGAGTCTATAGTTTCTTATTTTTGCTTATTTATTTGATATATTGATTGCATTAGAAAAACAGCCTCACAGATGACAGATGGGTTCTTGTTTTCATGCTTCACTTTTTTTATAGAAATGAAGGTGACAACATATTAAAACAAGAATATTTGAATAACAAGGTGAATTTACGGTTCCATTCAAGGTGAAAAGTAAGAATACAAAGTGAGGTCCTGTATCCAAATACACTTCTTCTTTTCACACCTTTAGCACTGAGAGAGAGCATTTTTGTTTTATTTATTTGATTTCTGAGGTAAGGAATCATTCTTAGGTGTGGAGTAAAGAACATATCATTTAACAGTGCAATCATTTCCCCTGACACAACGTGGGGGGTGGGGTCCAGTGAGAATGCAAGGTACTGGTTAATTCCATGACCCAAGCTCAGCGCCCTTCCCTTTCTGGGGACCCAGCCTCGGTTCAAAGCCTTCTTCTGCCTGTTCAAGTTCCAATGGGAAAGGCACAGTCTCTGAATTTTCTCAAAACTTTCATCACTCAGTCCTCTTGATATTTGAAAAGCAGAAAGGGTTTAGTTGTGACGAGGACACCGGCCAGCAGTGTCTGCGTCGTTATGGATGAATTAAAACATACACACAGACTACCGAGTCTGGTGGAGGAATAAGGACAGCAGACTGGCTTTTCTCTCAAAAGGAGCCAAAGCCGGGGCCTCCGCCTTGACAGGTCTTTATTCTAATCATCTCTCCTTACATTCCGAGATGGTTCTCTTCACTATCCCAGTTAGAACAAAAGAGCCAATGCCCCTCATTACATCACAGAAGAAGGGTATTAGCAAATGAATAGGCGGGCAGTTACACTGGGCCTGCAAGGTCCTTGCAGGGTGAGGCAGTTTCAGCAGAAATCCAGTCTCAAAGCAGCCTAAGTATATTGCAAATCTGATTACCCAGGAAAGAACCTATCTGTGGGCGTGGGTCCTGTGCATCTCCGAGTGGGAGCTGGGCCCACGCCACACAGAAGGGTCTGCCACATAGTTGGAAATGAAGATTTACGAAAT
The DNA here is from genome assembly GCA_004027475.1 of Anoura caudifer. Classification (NCBI taxonomy): domain Eukaryota; kingdom Metazoa; phylum Chordata; class Mammalia; order Chiroptera; family Phyllostomidae; genus Anoura; species Anoura caudifer. The sequence continues at coordinate 60,295 of PVKU01004202.1, forward strand.
CCTGGACATGAGTCGCCAGGCAAAATCCAGACTGGGCTTCCAGGAGCTCCTCCCAGAGCAATACCCACAAACAGGTTTACTAGAGATTTAGAAGGCAGGTATCAAGAAAGGATCTAGAAGCCGAGAACTCTGAGAACAGTTGACGTCTAGAACATACTATCAGAGCCATTACTGCTGCTGCTTTCTCTTCCTGCCCCAGCAAGCGCTGCTGAAAAGTGCCTTCCTAACCCCACCAAGCCAGCGACTGCAGTGCTGCTGCGGAATCACCCACAACCTCCACAGCTCTGCCTGTCCAGAGCAGTCACCAAAGCTGCTACTGGCTTAACCAATCAGAACATTTTTGCTTAAAATTAAAATTTAATTTATGTTAAAGATAGCGAACAAACAAAATAACAAAACACATGTTGCTTCTTACACTCTACTGTTTCATCTTAGTTTACCTTTATTTTTATAACTATACATCATATATAATTTACATACAATTTACATATATAATTAAGCATTTGAAGTTGGTTGTTTTCCCAAAAGCACTTTAATGAACTTATTCCACTGCATTATGGTCTCTCTCGTTATTGAAAGCCTGTGATCAGTTGAATTTATTTTCAGATAAAGTTCCCTGACATTTTTGTCATTGTTAAGATATTTTTTAATCTCGTTTGGATTCTAGATATTCTGTCTAATGAACTGACTATTCTTTTTAATATAGGAAAACAAACTAATTTGATGTCTTTAACTTTTTCCATAGACCTAGTTCAGCTAAGTGTTACCAATATTTGAAACAGTCACTCCTCCTTTGGAAAGCTGAGACTCACCTTAAGTCGACATAATTTATGGCAAAATCCACCAAACATCCTTCTGTGCAGGTGAAAGTCTAATTACATCTTGGCTAACAAACAGATGGCATTATTTTAACTCAGAGAAATGCTGAGAGAGACTCTCATCTCTCTCAAGAGTAGTGATAGCCTGAAATTCTTGGCTTAAATGAGACCTTGGTGATTGGAATTCATAAACCTGGACAGGAGAGGGACTCATGTACCTCCAAGTACATTAAACATCTTTAATTACAGTCACATCGCTAAAGGTTAAATAAGCCCCATGTAAGATGTAAGTAAAAAAATAAAAAGATGACAAAATATTTTTTTTAAAGTTGATTTAATTATCAATAGCTTTGTCTCAATAGTGGGAAAATACTAGGGTGAAAGAAAAATGCAGAAATAAACAGTGCATTGAATTTGAAAAAAACAAGGATAAATTGTAAATACATTTAATTCTTTCAGTAAGTGCTATTGACTCTACATTTAAAATGTGGCCAGAGTCTGGCCCCTCTTAGTTCTCATTTCTTCCACTGATTTCATCCAAGACATGACCATTATCACCACTACTATTTCAGTAGCTTCCCATCAGTGTCCTTGAAAGTATCGATATTATTCTCTAGAGTCTATTTTCAGCATACAATCCTTTTTCCTTTGTTTAATTTAAGACATGCAGAAACAACAGAGAAGAATATAGTAAACAGCCATGTATCCAGCACCAGCCTTCAACAATTACCAACATTTTGCACTTTTGTTTTTCTACCCGTTGCCGCCCGTCTCCCAGTCCTCTAATGATTCCTTTACATTTGAGGCCAGATCAAGTTACCCTTATGCTCCCAACTTTCCTGAAGCTTCCAAGCTCAGTGGAAATAGAAGTCCCAACCCTTTCAGTAGCCCACACTTCTGATATGATCTTTCATCACTGACCCCTCTGGCATCTCACAACTCCCCCCTCACCCTGCTCCAACCAGTGGCCTCCATGTTGTTGCTGGAACACGCTACTCTGCTCTCAGAGTAGAAATTTGCACCTGCTGCTCACTTGGCCTAAAAACTTCTCTTCTCCCCACTCCCTCCATCTATATAAACAAATCCCTCTATTGGCATTTTTAAAAATTGATTTTAGAGAGATAAGAAAGGAGGAGAGATGCAGAGAGAGAGAGAGACAGAGAGAGGAGTATTGATTCGTTGCCTCCTGTATGTGCTCTGACTGGGGATTGAGCCTGCAACCTTTTGGTTTGCAAGAGGACACTCCAACCAACCAAGCCAAACCAATCAGGACACTCTCCTTCAGCATGTTTGAGCCTTTGTTCAAATGTTACTCTTGAGTGCAGAATTTTCTGGGCATTTAATTTAAATTTGTAACCCACTTCAAGCTATCTGCTAACAACACTCCGCCTCCCTCTCTTGCCTGCTTTACTTTATATCATAACGCTACTTTGTTTACTAACGAAACCCCTATGCAGATACAGACTAAATGTCTGGTACATATGTGGTACTTCATGAATAATTTTTGGATATTAACATTGACACTGTATTGCAAGTTTTGCATGAGGTTGAAATGCTAATTATGTTCTAGTCATTGGTGTAACATGCTACTTTTATGTAGTTTTAAAACCACTTCACGCTAGTCAGAATGGCCATTATAAACAAATCAACAAACAAGTGCTGATGAAGTTGTGGAGAAAGGAACACTGTTGGTGGGAATGCAGACTGGGGCAGCCACTGTGGAAAACAGTGTGGAATTTCCTCAGAAAAATGAAGATGGAACTGCCTTTTGACCCAGCAATTCCACTGCTGGGGTTATACCCTAAAAATCATGAAACACCAAGTCAAAAGAACCTATATACCCCAATGTTCATAGCAGCACAATTTACAATAGCCAAGTGATGGAAACAACCTAAGTGCCCATCAGTAAATGAGAAGATCAAAAAACTGTGGTACATTTACACAATGGAATAATACACAGCAGAAAGAAACAAGGAGCTTCTACCCTTCTCAAGAGTATGGATGGAACTGGAGAGCATTATGTTAAGCAAAATAAGCCAGGAAGTGATAGAGAAATAGCATATGGTCTCACCTATAAGTGGGACCTAATCAACAAAACAAACAAGTGAGAAAAATACAGCCAGAGACATGGAAATCAACAACAAACTGACAGTTACCAGAGAGGAGTGGGGAGGGGGATAATAGGGGAAGGGCCATCAAGGAACATGTATGAAGGATACACGGACAAAGCCAAAGGAGGTAGGTTCCAGGGTGGGAGGTGGGGATGGGTGGGGCGGGGGGCACAGTAGGATAAAAATGGAGATATCTGTATTTGAACAACAATTAAAAAATTAAAATAAAACCCTATAATGTATAGCTGTGTTGCCACCTAAAAGGTAAATGAGGACCTTCTTGTTCATGCCAGCCCCTGCTATTGACAGTACCATGGATGCCCTGAGAAAAACAGGCTTCTCAGAAGCGCGGTATTCTGTTCCAGTTAATATTGCCAACACTCATGATAGGAGGGAAGTGTGATGCGATGGTTGTGTTTAACAACCAGATCTCTGGGGGAAAATACAAGAGTGATAAGTAGCACCACTAATTTCAATTTCAAAAGTATTTATACATACTACCATTGTGACTAGTACCTAGTTACCAGCATGAAGCCCCAGAACGTGGATTTTGGAAGAGATGTAGAGTAGTACACTGTGTTAGAAGTTCTCCATCATGTGTGTATGATAGAGTCAAGGAACCTGAAGAAGCAAGATGAGGTGTGAGCAAATGATGGGTTTGAGCCAAATCTGGCTTATCACATATTTTTGTAGGTGAAGGTTTTTGCACACTGCCATGCCCATTCATTCATGTGTTATCTGTGACAGCTCACATGCTGCAAAGACAGAACCGAGTAGTTCTGATAGATTGTAGAGTCCACAAACCCCAAAATATCTGCTATCCTTTATGAAAAAATTGTGCTAACCATTGGACTACATTATAGTAAACTACATAAAGTAATTAGGTATTGGTGAGTTTGCTTATTATTTTTGTTTTTAATATGATTTGTTTAATTGTAAGTTTATGTAATTTACTTTTTAAATAATAGCTGTGTTTAGCTACCAAAACAGAAAATTCCTGAAATGTAATAATTAACTCTCACAAGTTAGTACTAGCCAGACCCAACACACCACTAGGAAGAGGGAGTTCTTGAACCCATTTTTTAACTACTCATATCTTCTGTTTCAATAATATTTTGATGAACACAATATAATTAAAATTTCTTAGAATATACATATGTAAATGTATTAACTTGATTGCTTCATCATATATTTCTATTAAAACATCCCTATATATCATTTGGTCAGTTAGCCTTAAATTCTTTTGGACACTTATTAGGAAATTTAGCAATGAATAAAATAGGCAGAAGCTGTCCTGGCCAGTAGCTCAGTTGGATAGATCTTTCTCCAATACACCCAAAGCTTTCAGGTTTAGTTCCTGGACAGGGCACATACCTAGGTTGCATCCCTAGTTGGGTCACTTATGGGATGCAACCGATAAATGACATTTCTTTCTCATATCAATGTCTGTCTGTCTGTCTGTCTGTCTCTCTCTTCCTCTCTCTCTAAAATCAATAAACATATCCTCTGGTGAGGAGTTTAAAAAATAGGCAGAAGCTAAGGACGTGGCATTAGGACTAAACTACCTGATGAGAAGAAGGAGACACAATAAATTATAAGAAAAGAGTAGTTCAATCTCAATTAATGGCAAGTGCAAAGGGCTTGAGATAGGAACCCGTTAAAAGCGTTTGAATGTCAGAAGGAAAGCCGTAAAGACTAATATGATGTGTAAGTAGATTGAGAAGAGAGATGAAGCCTGAAGGGTAAGTAGCAGCCTTTCAGGTAACGAGTTTCAAAATGTTTCTTAGTATAATTAAAAACCACTGCAAAGGTTTTAAACTGGCTATACCCTAATTTGTGTTTTCATGGCTGTTTGGAAAGGAGCAGTGCAAGGCGAGAGTGATGTCAGGCAGACTTCTTAAGAAGGCTGTTGACAAGATAAGAGTGACTCGCATAAAACTAAGGCTGTAAAAGTTAAATGGAAAGGAAATGCAGGATATATTTAAATACATCTTAAAAGTCAATTAAAATATTTTTCAATGTTTGTCCTATAAATTCGCTAAATGTTCTCATCATTGTAATTATTAAATAATACCTTATTCATATTCATTTCTCCTCCAAGGCTCCACCTGAGCGTAGAGCAGACTCTAACACGCACGGTTAAAATTAGGTGCTGCGTTGCTGCCTGTTCACGGCAGCCCAGCCACATTTGGCCCTGATCATGTACTTGGCCGATTCTTCCTCCATGCTGCTCCTTTTCAGGCCAGTTTGAGGTAAAACTTAACAATCCAAATTGTTTGTGTGGAATGCAAGTAAGCAACTGTGATTGTGTTCCAGACGGAAATTCCCAGCTGGCCTTTTGAGCTGCAGGATAGGCACAGAGAAGGAAACTCCCTCTTTATTTTCTTAGGATGATATAATTTTAATACTAATTTTCTAGACAAATCTCATTTGTGGAAGGGAAAATCAGAGCGTGAGTATATAGCAAACATATTTATCTTTCCCCTATAAAGAAGTCACCTTGCAATTATTCTTGTCTTGTGGCCTAATTCCTAAGAGAACTCTAGTGAAGAGAGAGAGCTGCCTTGGTTTTACACTCTCGATTTATTTTTAATACTATGGTACAAGAACAGGCATTCGATGTAAAAAGTTTCCCAGTGTCATCTCCCATCTCTCAACTACAACAATAGAATTTCTTTCAGTGGGCAGTGAACACTTTCTTCAGTTACGAGTGCAGTGAATTTTAGTGGTTATCCTCCAGGGTTTTAACTGCTCATGTGCCTTCTCTTTTGGGTTCTGGCTGATCAATGACCCACACTATCTGGTATTGATCACATGTTCAGCATGAGCAAGTGCTGAGGAGACCTGGGTTTGATTTCTAGTTCTTGTGCTTCACCTTGCTGTGCTACCATTTCCTTCTATCCCTCCTCCCAGATTTCTCAAGTGTATCACATTAAATAAAGTTCACACTTTCCTACATAAATAGTTTTATATTTGTTTAGGTAAAAGACATAGCAAAGTCAGTTATTTCATAGATCTTGTGTAGAAAATATAGACAGGCTAAATATCTTCCTCCAGATAAAAAATATGTTGAGAGATAAAAGGCGTGACAGAGTTAAAATAACATGTCTGGGGAGTACGAAGGAGTTCAGTTTCCCCTGCAATAATGTCCCCTGACTGACTACAATTCCCATTTCAACTCCACTCTACATATATCGTCCTTTTCAACTTTTTTGTCAACATAACCCCACCAAGTGAAATTCCTCATGACTTTACTCAATAGTCACTATTGAGTTCTTCTAGCCCTGTTCTTTCTAATAAAACAGCTACTAAACCACTGAGCACATGAAATGTGGCTACTGCAACTGAAGGTTTGAATTTTTTTAAATAGTTTTGTTAAGGTATAATTGATGTACAAAGAATTGCACATAATGTTTAAAACTTGATGAATTTGAACATATACAACTCAAGGTATGAATTTTTAATTGTATTTAGTTTCAAATATTTTAAACTTAATTTTAAAATCAATATTCAATTCAGTAGCTGGAAAACTTAAAGCTTGGACTCACTTTGGTATGTGAATCAATTTTTTAAAAATATATACCCTTATGTTTTCCTCACTGTTTTTCATTATTTTTACTCATTGCTTAAGTAATGCCAAATGATGTTTGAATTCACTGATTTTTTCTTCTGATCTAATGTAGTCAAACTTGTAGAAATGGAGTACAATGCTGAGGAGAGGAGAAATGGGAAGTTGCTGTTCAGTGGGTAGAAATTTTCAGTGATGTAAGAAAAACAGGTTTGAGACCTGCTGTATAACATGATATCTATGGTTAACAAACCGCATTGTACATTTGAATATCCACAGAGGGTTGACCTCATGTTAGGTTTCTTTTACCACAATAAAAAATATCTACATGTAGATCACATATTTTAATAAAAAGGTATTAGGAACACATCAACTAAATTAAATGAAACTGAGGTGTTCTCTAAATATAAAATTCACACCAAATTCTAAAGATTCACTACAAAAAATCAAAATAGCTCATTAATAGCTTTTATGTATTCATTACTCATGGAAATAATAATAGTTTGGATATCTTGGAATAAATTATGTATATTTAATACAATTATTTTCTTTTTTAAACGTTCAATGTAACTGTTAGAAAATATAATATTACATTTTGACATGCATTATATTTCTTTTCTTTTACCTCTTCAGAAGGGGATAAATAAAGGATTTTATAGACCATATATTTAATGAGGTACATTTTTATGCCCTTTGTAATTGAAATAAGTAAGTCAAGCATCTAGTTCAATCTGGGATCAGAATTTTTTCTGTACATGTTTTTTTTTTTTTAATTATATTTTATTGATTATGCTATTACAATTGTATCATTTCTCCCCCTTCATTCCCTTCCACCCTGCACACCCCCTCCCACCCACATTCCCCCTTTTAGTTCATGTCCATGTTTCATAAGTTCTTTAGCTTCTACTTTTCCCACACTATTCTTGCCCTCCCCCTGTCTATTTTCTACCCACCGTCTATGCTACTTATTCTCTGTACCTTTCCCCCCTCTCTCCTCCTCCCACTCCCTTGTTGCTAACCCTCCATGTGATCTCCATTTCTGTATTCCTGCTCCTGGTCTAGCTGTTTGCTTACTGTGCTTTTGCTTTAGGTATGGTTGTTAATATCTGTGAGTTTGCTGTCCTTTTACTGTCCTATTTTTTAATTTTCTTTTTCTTAGATAAGTCCCTTTAACATTTCATATAATAAGGGCTTGGTGATGATGGACTCCTTTAACTTGATCATATCTGCAAAACACTTTATTTTCCCTTCCATTCTAAATGACAGCTTCACCGGATAGAGCAATCTTGAATGTAGGTCCTTGCCTTTCATGACTTGGAATACTTCTTTCCAGCCCCTTATTGCCTGTAAGTTCTCTTTTGAGACCTTATAAACAGCTGACAGTCTGATGGGAACTCCTTTGTAGGTAACTGTGCCCTTATCCCTTGCTGCTTGTAGATTCTCTCCTTCATTTTAATCTTGGCTAATGTAACTATGATGTGTTTTGGTGTGTTCCTCCTTGGGTCCACCTTCTTTGGGACTCTCTGAGCTTCTTGGACTTCCTGGAAGTCTATTTCCTTTTCCAGATCGGGGAATTTCTCCTTTATTATTTGTTCAAATAAGTTTTCCACTTGTTGCTCTTCCTCTTTCCCTTCTGGTATCCCTATAATTTGGATGTTGAGACATTTAAAGATGTCCTGGAGGTTCCTAAGCCTCTCATTTTTTTGAATTCTTGTTTCTTCCTTGTTTTCTGTTTGGTTGTTTCTTTCTTCCTTCTGGTCTACTCCATTGATTTGAGTCCCAGTTTTCTTCCCATCACTATTGGTTCCCTGTGCGTTTTTCTTCATTTCACTTATTGTAGCCTCCATTTGTTCATCTAATTTGTGACCAAAATCAACCAATTCTGTGAGCTTCCTAATCATCAGTGCTTTGAACTGTGCTTCTGATAGGTTAGCTAGAAGTGCTTTGAACTGTGCATCTGATAGGTTGACTACCTCCTTCTCAGATGAATTAGCTCCTGGGCCCCGATCTGTTCTCCCGTTTGAGCCATCCTTTTTTGTTTGTTTGTTTGTTTGTTTTGTTTTTATCTGTTTGCAGCTGTTACATATGAGGGGTGGAGCCTTAGGTGTTCACCAGGGCAGGGCAGCCCAGTCGCTGGGTTGTGATGCTGGATGTGGGGGCGGGGTCCGAGAGGGAACAATGGCGCTTGCTCCGCTCTCTCTTGGATTCCAGTCCCTTCCCCCACTTTCCCCAAGCAAATTGGGCCCTTCTGGTGCTGATTTCCATGTGGGTGGGCCTGCACATGCTCCAGGACCCCATGGGTCTCCCCAATGAACTCTCCTGTGAGGCTGGGACTCCCTCCCAGCACCTCAGCCCCTACAAGTGTTTTCAATGGGTGCCTTTAGGCTTCATTTCCTGGCACTGGGGCCCTGCGTCACCCAGGCCATCTTGCCGCCCGATTTCACCTGGTTTATCTGTGCGCGAATGTGTGCCCATGGTCAGCCACCTTGTGCGCCCTGCTTGGTCTCCTCGCCTTCTGCAACCGCCGCCTGTGGGCCTGGGGTGACTGCGGGCCCAGAACCACCAGCCTCCGTCTTATCCTGCCGTGACCTGACTCTGCAGGCTGCTGACTCCGCCCCTCTTACCGGTCTCTGTGAATCGTAGTCCGACTTCCGTAATATTCAATTTTCTCTCTGTCCTGGTTGTTTTTTTGGGGGGTGGGGGGTTATATTTTTGTTGTCCTTAATTTTGGTTGTGAGAGGAGGCACAGCGTGTTCACCTACGCCTCCATCTTGGCTGGATTCTGTACATGTTTTGTGGATTCAAACAAATTTCAAATTTGAAGAAAGGTGAAAATTATCTAACTCATTCTCTTATCCAATACAGAAATCTACAGCAGCACCAACAATGTTCACTCCACTTTTTTCAACAAACCCACCCCGTAGGAAAATGGCCATCCCAAAAGGCAGCTCATTCCCTTTTATATCAGCCCATTTTGAGAAATGTCTTATTTATAATTAAATATTTAACTTTTAGTGATTATTTCTTTAACCTGGATGAAAACTAACAATTGATTTGAGTATCTTTTAATGTAAAGTCCCTTTACTATAACTCTTATCTTTCCTTTCTCTAAAACGTGTCATGATATTATAATATCCATACAAACCCTGTCCAATGCATTTCTCTGCCTGGTGCCTTTTCCCCAGACTTAGCATGTTGACCTTTTGCCCTTTTAAACCTTTCGCAAAGCTCTCATCTGAAAAATTTCATTTCTGTGTATTATCCATGATTTTTTCTTACAGATAAACGAGACCCTTCCTAACCATGAGCCATTTGTGTTTTTTTCTTAAATGGTTCATTCTATATCGTTGCTGTATGTTGCCTCTGAGCCACATTGGTGATTTTCTGTGTGGTTTTGTGGTCTTTATCATGATCCCTATGATTTTTTTCCTGTAATTTTCATTGATATTCCACCAAATGCTTTTTCTTTAATTTTTAAAAAGATTTTAATTATTTATTTCTAGAGAGAAGGGAAGGGAGGGAGAAACAGAGGGAGAGAAACATCAATGTATGGTTGCCTTTCATGTACTCTCTACTGGGGGCCTGGCCCTCAGCCCAGGCATGTACCCTGATTGGGATTTGAACCATGGACCCTTTGGTTCACAGGCTCCCACTCAATTCACTCAGCTACATCAGTTAGAGCACCACCAGCTCTTTTTAAGCATGCTTTCATCATTTGGTATAGCATTCTCTTTTATTTCCCTTTACATATATATTTTTATCACATATAATTTTTATAGGTATTTGTATATACATTTTAATAAATTCTAGTGCAAGTATACCATCCATATAACTTGGTAACCAGTTTTATTTACTAATAAGAAGTAGCAAATTACTGTAAAAACTTTTAAATATACAACTACGGTATTATTTACTGGTTGTGTAACAGAAGTATTTAATTTAATATTCAAAATTTAAGTAACATTGTGATAAAATTTTCACTTAATTTGTGAACTTCAGAAAACACTTGGCTTAAGACACAAAATTGATGGGTAGAAGATTTGGGAATTCTTTAAGGAAATACCCTTCAGAAAAGTTACATCTGTTTCTAGTCCAACTTGTTGGATGTTGAGGTGCAAGGAGCACATCATGTCATTCTTTTACATCTTTACAAATTTGCTTGGAAAATAAATATTAGCTTGATAATGTTGGTTATTAATGATATAAAGCACTTTGATAAAATAATTTTCAGGCATGTTAAAGTGGTTTTGGAATTGATTATTGTATAACTGAACATTTTTATTAGGGTACTTATCTTAATAGATTTTTATTAATTAAATATTTGATTGTAAATATTCTTATCAGTGATAATTTAAATTCAGATGAAATGTGTTAATTCAATATTTTGTTAGTGTTATAAAGCTTTTATTTGGTCCAATCTTGTTTCTCTTTATAAGTTCTAATGTTCATTAGAGTTTAATGAGACAGTAAGAGTCAGTATAGAGAGAGTATAATTTAATATTTCAGATTCAAAAATTATAATTTTCAGAGTAGCCACATTTTCTTACACAAGAAATTATCCTTTTCTTGATACCTTCATTTTAGAGTAAGGATGTTTAGTGAGCATTATAAACATTTTTGTAATTTTTAATCCTCTTACATGCATTTATTAAAATCACACTTGCAGTATAATTTAATATTTATTTAAATATTTTTTTGCTAATTTTTGTTCCTATAAAATTTATAATACAGTTTTCAGTAAACTATTTTGTAAGGTCAGACATCCCTTACTTGGATAAAATCTGCATTAATTAGTCATAATCATCCTTCAAAAGCATTGATGCTTACAAAGTATTTGAGGAAGTCAATATATTTCTGCTGTAATTACAGAAACCAAACGTTTTTACTTATACACAAATTGTGTTCTTTGAAGTTACATGCCATAGATAAGTTACAAACAAAGTATAGGACTTATAATTTCTTCTCTGGATCATATATTTGTTTGTAGTGCAAAAGAAATAAATGTCCCATAAAATCATAAATTTGAACACATGCAACTAAATACCTCTTGTTTAATGTTTTCTAATCTATAAGCCAATTGTGAAAGCTGAAATATTTTTATAAGGCAAAGGTCAACACTTCTGTCAAAATTTTGTTATACTACTTGCAATTACTTCTGTATATAATGCAATTAACTTCTACCAATTATTTACCAGTCTCATAAAGATAACCAATAACCTCTTTGTTATTTGTTCTTTCTGTTATTTAATATTCTTCTGCTTATTACTTTCATTAAGGTCATGCTTTTTATCTTCATTCTTAGAACTACTGAATGGAAATGAGAAGTAATATGATCAGATATAAGGTTAGAGCTAAAAAAACCTTGTTTTGTGTAATGTACAGTAGAAAAGCTATATTAAAGAAGAGGGGGTAATTTATGTTGAACTTCATATAACGGTAACAAAAAAGAAGCCCTAAAAGACCCCCACTCTGTCTAAGACTTTGATTACTGGTCTCTTTGAGTCAATTGGTCATGACTTTAACAATGCCATGAGAATAATCTTTAAAAATATAAATTAGATTGCATTAAATCTCCTACCTCGAATTAAATCCTCCAATAGATTTTCATCTCCTCTAGGACGATGTTTGAACTCCTTAACGCTGCATGTTATAAGGGTGCCCTTTCTTTACCTGTTCATTTCTCCAACCTTATTCATGAACACTTCTAAGTTATATTTCATCCTCCCGATCCATCAAAACTATTTGTAACTTTGTATGTGTAATGTTACTGTTAATCTCAACATTTTCTCCCCACTTCTAATCTACCTTTAAAACCGCATCATACCACACCTGAAAGGATCCCCTTCTGTGAAGCATCCCCTGACATCCTCAGGACCTTGCAGAGCTAGCTGGTCACACTTTTTTTCTTCCTGCTTCCACCTTCTATCCTCATCCCTTTAATTACCCTGCATATATCATTCTTCAGTTATATTTCTCTTACAATAGACTGCAGACTCCTTGAGAGCAGGAACTGTGACTTATTCATCTTTGTATGTACAACACTTAGCACAGCGCCTGGCATTTAGTAAGCATCCAATAATTATCTGTTAAATGAACAAAGAGTGAATGGATGCATACATACATAAATAAATAAGTAAATAAATAAATAAGAAAGTAACTGTTCTAAAGACCTTGGAAAAATAAAATGACTTTTGAAATAATGGAAGTTTTATGAATACCATACACAATTTGGTCTTCAATGTTTCCTTTGCCACAAAATTTTATTTAATGTCAAGTGAGGAAAGTAACTCTGGTAGCTTATTTCATTGACTAAGCATTTTGTGGGCCAAAAGAAAACAGATGTGACCATTTAGGAAGGTATTTATCTTACAGAGGGCATTAGGGCTATAGAGAAAAGGCTATGAAATCACTCTTTTCAAAGAACACAGAAGTAAATTGACAAGGAGTTTAGTAAGTGGCAATTTTGTAGCTGGCTCTGTTTGTATAGTTTGTCATTGTCACTGAGAGGTTGCCAAGCCACAGCACCATCCCAGGATGAAATTAAATATAATTTGGTTAGCTAAAAACATGCAATATTCACAAGTGCATAGAGATACTTATTATAGCTGTAGCCCAAATTAAGACACGAGGTTGCTTGCTTCCCATAATAAATTAACGAATGCTTTCATTAGTTGTTCTAGTAATAAAATTTATATCACTGTGCATATTAAGCTCTACTCTCTAAAAGTAAGAAAGTTCTTTTTGTACTCTAATAGTATCATCAACAAAAATTTTAGGGAAGAAAGGTAGTTTACAGAAAATTTTAAAAATAATATTGATATTACAAAACCAAATGTTAATTATGTAAAGAAATAACCAGTAGAGAGATAGTTAAAAAGTAAGGAGTTTTTGAGTCTGTCTCTTTCCCTCTTTTTATCGTTCTTAACAATATTCTACCTAATATTCCTAACTAGAATCAATAAAGAATTAAAATGTAAATTCTGAACTGCTTGGATTATCAAATTATCCCCCTTTTCTCCTCTGGGTAAAGCTTTTGTGGTGGAGACGAACTCCCAGAATACTGTATTTTTCTTCTTCACATGAATAACTTCAGAGAAAATAATCATGCATTTTCTTGGGATTCCTTGCTGCCCTCTCTGCCAGGAAAAATGAGAAATAACAGTTCTACTTATCCATATGATAAGTTGCAATGTGGGAAGATAATTTACTGAAATATTAATGTGTATGTATTTTTCTCTTACAGTTCTCTTCTCTTCTACCAAGGAAGTAGGTGGCCCCTTTTGGCATCCTTGCCTGTGGGATCCGGCAGGCCTGGCAGCGCTCAGGGATCATGTTTATGGGGAGAAGGAAATAGGAGTAGAAATGTAACAGCTGGATGATACCCCAAATGCACACGGGACTCCTGTTGTAGAACAGTCCTCAGGGGCATGTTGTTCTTTTACCTCGCCCAGGACTTCAGAATATTGCTGGGCAGAATTTCTACTCAGTCCAAGGACTGATGGTGGACACATAAATAACTATAAACACATTTAAGTAGGTAAAAGTCACAGATCTTCACATATTGTTGTGCCTGTGATTGCACACATTGAGAAATCATAATGCATACAAACTAGCTAATGATATTCAAGGTCTGCCTGGAAAAAGTTAAGCCATTGCTAAGATAATGAGAATGGTTTGCATGACATTTATGTAACCTGGCAGCCGAGGAGAGAGGACTGGAATGCGCATGTGTGAACAATGATGGCTTCATTGTACTAGTCAGAGCGGGTGGTAGACTCCATGGAGTGAGCCTGTGTACTGTGTGGCCATCACATGCAAAGTGACCGAGTGAGGAGAGCAATGAATCTGCATCAGATTTTGCGTTAAGCTTCAACCTTCCCGCACAGAAACTATTCGGATGATTCAGAAGGCTGCAGTGATGGGCAGCTGGTGACTGGCAGCGTCAGCACAACGGTGCCCCTGCTCATGCATCTCACCTCGTGCAGAATGTTTTGGCGAAACATCAAATCACCCAGGTGACTCAGTCCCTCTGTGGCCCAGACTTGGGGCCCTGTGACTTTTGGCTTTTCCCCAAACTAAAATCACCTTTGGAAGGGAAGAGATTTCCTATTGTCAGTGAGGTTCAAGAGAATACAACAGGGCAGCTGATGGTGATTATAACTGTGTGAGGTTTCAAAGCGCCAACTTTGAAGGGGACTGAGGCATCATTGTCCTGTGTACAACCTTGTATCATCTGCAGTAAATGCCTCTATTTTTCATACCACATGTGGGAATGTTAGAGTGATTACCTGGCATAAAAATTGTTTTCAAAACTGTCCTCTTCTGTCATCATACTCTCCCATCTCCTCCTTCTGATTCGATCTTTACCACTTCCCAGGAACTTCCAGGGGCCTTTAGAAATGTTAAGCATAGTTAAAGAAGTAGTGCATTACACAAATTGAGCACTTTGGAACTTTGCTTCGTGGAGTATGAGTTTGTGAATGACATTTATTTATAACTAAAAATCCATATAACTCCATGAGACAGCTAATCTCATGAACTGCCAGAGAGATTGATAGTAAGAATACTGATACTGATACTAATCATTACCTATCATTGAAGGTGTACATATCTCTCTATCTATCTACATGCATGTTAATATTACTGTTGTGAGTCTTGTGATTTGTTCATTTAACTGTTTTTATTGATTCCAAACACATGGAGGTGGTATAAAAATCAATTCTTTATGATAAAGTGTAGCTTATCAAGAGTAATAAGTTGGTAAGACCAAATTATTTATTTACTTATTCTTCGTCTGACTGTGTATGTCTGGAGTGCTAGACCTTAGGATGAAAATAGACAAGATTCATTTTGTTCTAATACCAATATTTTCTAAATACCTCAAGTTACTTTATTTTTACAGAATGACAAAATTTTATAGTGGTGATAATAAAGTTCACTTTTGGTAAAGATAGCTACTATTTTATTTCATATATATTGGTGTATAACTTAGTACATTATAGGTGCTGAGTTCTACACAGGCTTCACTGATTCAAGTTACAGAGCCTTATGGCATGGTGTTTGAAATTTAACAAGAACTATAAATGTAACTATAATCATAGATTTAATCATAATTATAAATATATAGCAATTATAAGTGTGACTAATTATGACTATAAATATACCTATAATTATATCATTTAGTATTTAAAGTTAGTTATAATTACCAATAAAGAATACACATAATATTCTGGTGTCTGTTATCCCTCATCAGGAATTAGAGATAACCCTTAAAAACTACATCGGGGAAAATTTTAGTTTGGTGCTATTGTATTTGGAAAAGTGGCTCTTCTCCCAGAGATTGGAAGAACTCCTATACACTTTTCAACATGTTGTTCCATGTGTCTGTGCCTGGACATGGGCTTCTGACTTTGGAGTCCTCATTGCCAAGCACAGATGAGTTTTAGGCTTTGCTGTTTGCTGCTATGCAACGACCTCAGGTCAGAATATTTTATATCTAAGGTCTTTGTGGTAACAGCATTGTCCTCTTAGTGGGCTGAGTGTTACTGCTTCCTGTGTGATGAGCATATATGAGGAGAACCATCTCCTGCTTAAAATCAGATCTGGGAACTTTCATTGAACAGCAGAGAGATCCTTCATGTGTAACACTGATAAAAGTCACCCGGCAGTATTAACATGGATGTTATTTTTAATAATGCCTTTATTCCAAATACTATTGAAGGTCACATGTAACACTTGTCTTCATTTTAAGCTTCCTAAACCAAATCTGATGTAGTTATGACCTCTGATAAAGATGACAGTTTTCAGGTAAATTAATGAAACATTTATTCTGTATATATGTTCATGTAGCTTGAAAGTCTAGGCTTGACTACCATGGTATAAATATTGGAAGGTATATTTGCTTCCAAGATAAAAACACCAAATAAAAGGGGAGGCAGACATGTAAAAATTGAAAGTCCAGAGTTGACAGTAATTAAAGTTAGAAAGCAAAAATTAATCATAATAATGATGCTTTTACATAACATCCTATTTGACATAAAGAGCAAGAAAGTACATGAAAAGTGGCAAGAGAAACACCAAAGGAACAAAAAAAATGGTCGCATTGGATAGGGGCAGCATAAGCAAAGCTTAAATAAGTTTAGAGGATAGAGCCCATCAAGTAAAAACGTAATGTGAACAAAACCTGAGGCAGGAAATCGAAGTTGTGATCTGGCAGCAATGAATACTACTGTTTACGCAGGGTTTTATAGGTATATGAATAATAGAATCCTGCTGTTGAAAGAGATAATGAGTACAATGTACCAAATATGGAAGGAGGGGCAGAAGTAGGTTTATAGTTGTTGATATGGTAAACAGATAAACTATTTATTCTTGTATCATTTATTATTTTTCCATAGGATCAACTGTAAACCTACTTTACCCACCCCTGTATTTACCTCTAATTATTTATAGTCTTGAATGTCTAATTGAATTTGGCCATTACTCTTTCGGTGAATGGTTTTCAAAGTTTTCTTTTGTTGTTGCTTTTTTACTCGGCGGGGTGTCATTTCAAAAACTTATTTCAAAGTTATGCAGAACCATGAACTATCAGAAAGACAGAGAGGGAGGGAGGAAGAGAGAGGGGTGAGGAGAGGGAGGGAGAGAGTGGGAGCAACTGGGGAAAGCAACATTAAGGCACAGAGACCTGCCTTCTCAGCTAGCCTCTCTGCAGGGGGCCCGAAAGTCACACTGATGGAACTGTATGACTTCATAAAATGCAGTTAAAAATCACTATTCCAGGTAATTAGAAGCTATTGATAATTTTGCATGGGGTATGTGTGAAGGAAATTTACTACAATTAGTGAAATTAAAACATAGATTTTTCTAGAGCCAGTAAAGAAAGGTGAAATTCCCAGTGAACTCCAAAGCTTCCTTCCCGCGGGTCAATTGCACCTGCTACTATGGACTAGCCACCAGGGGGCGCCACTTCTCTGCACCTGTTACTTACAGGCACAGCAATGCCGCAGGATCACTCTTTTCCAGCTTATACCTAATTGTACGAAGCATGAGAATATAATGCAAGAGCAATTAATACAAAGAATATTTAAAGACCATGTACTTTGGTTGACAAGATGTGCTCGAATTTTCTTCAGGTGGTGCTTTATTGGAAGGGCCTTCTCCTTCCCAGCTCCCAGTCTGTCTCCACGTAGCGGGTTCCACTTTACCACCCCCACGCAACGGCACCCACATGTATGGCTGCCTCCCGGAAAGGACAGAGGGCTCCAAGGGACAGTAAGCGCTCTGGAGGATCAGGAAGTACCACTGTCCTGCATACTGCCCGCCTTCACGGTTTCCATGTCCATCTTCTCTGAGGCATCAGTACCGAGAATTTACTTTAACATCTGTAGGGAACTGCAGCCTTTAATATTAGTTATTAGCAGGTTCATCTTACAGAGTCCTCACAGACTAATCAGCACCTCAACATTCACAGAATTTATTCATCACATAAAAAACACTGAAATTGGGTCTTGTTTTATAGAGGCAGCAGAAGCCATGGAAACACTACTCCAAGAAAGATGCCAGCGTCCAGAGAGATGGGAGGCTTAACTAGGGTTGCTGTGGCAGGCGTGGGAAGAACATGATGGACCAAGTTACATATCCAAGGAAAAATGGACAGGTTAGTGATGAACGAGACATAAGTAGTGAGGGTGAAAGACGTAAACGGATGGATCAGAGACAGCCAGCCTTGGTATATGGAAGAAAGTGATTTCACTTTTACAAATCAGGAAATCAGGAGGGTGAAATCAGGAGGGTAAATGATGAACTTAGGTTTAAATATGTTGATGATTTGTGGCGTCAGTGAGAAGTCCAAGCAGAAGTGTCTTTCCAAAAAAAATAAATATAGGATTAGATTTAGGGCTGTAGTTTCCTGAGGACTTCATTTCAGAAAAGACATTGAATGACCTCTGCCTGAATCTTCTAAATAAAAACTCTATGCCTTATTGTTTCAATCAATTTATATTGCCTAATTCATAATCTTCATATCTACTTTCCTTACTAAAACATTCAAATTGTAGCTTTGAATATAGAAAGAATGGGTTTTAATTTAGTGCTTGGAAAGAACAAGGTGCATTGACCATTGCATTTTATCTAAAATGAGCTATATGAGCTGAGAAATTGCATGCTTTGGAGATACTAGAGAAAATTGATTTCTTACTTGCTAAGGTGAAGAGCACATTTTCCTGAAAACATCTTAGCAGCAAAGTGGTGGCAAATGCTTTACTCATACTCTCAGCACGTTAGCATCCATCAATATCAGAGAGCACATTTTTAGGACTTTATTAGGTCCTTTCCAATTCACTTCCCCTTTTAATCAGGGGTTTCTTCTTTTCTCTATTTGTAGATGTGGGTCTCTTGATTTTTTTAGAGAGAGGGGAAAGGAGGGAGAGAGGGAGAGAAGCATCAATGTGCAAGAGAAACATCAATTGGTTGCTTCTTGCACGCCCCCAACTGAAGACCTGACCCACAAATCAGACATGTGCCCTGAATGGGAATTGAACTGGTGACCTTTCAGTTTGCAGGCTGGCATTCAACCCACTGAGCCACATCAGCCAGGGCAATATATTGAATTCTTATAATATTGACTCCTAAATGCTACTTTCTTCAAAATTTTGAGATAATAAACCATATAAAATTATATATTTTATTATTATTATTATTAGCAGTTATTTATACATTCTGAACTCTTTACAGAAACTGGACCAGGTTTGGGATTCACTTGGATAAAAGCCTTGGACGTGCTTGGATCTATTCTGAAGCAGTACTTGTCAAGTTTTTGCCATGAGGGATCAGTTTTTATTTACTTCTGAATCTATCACAGATTGATGCTTTTTACAACACACCCCATCCAACAAGTCCACTCCTGACATGCCTAAATGACATGGCAAGGTTATAATGCTATATACAGTTCTAAGAATTGTTCTCAATTTCTATAGTCATTTCACTGTGGACCGGTAACAAACATTTCTCAGACTATCCAACAGTCTATAGTTCAACATTTGAGTCATGCTGCATTTAAAATACATGCAAATGTATTGAAGTTCTACAATCTTGGGAGTCATTTATTTAAGATATAATAAATTGCATCTAAGATCTCTCAGAGCTATGAAGATTGACTATATGATTAAATGTCATTCTTTAGCCACTTCATTTCCCTCTGTAACCCAAATCTCTGGTATCTTTGAATAAAGTAAAATAATAAGCAATAATTACATCTAAAACTATTTACTGAGTGCTTACTATGCATCAGGGACCAAGATAAGCAAATTAGAGACATTGTTGCACTTAGTCCTCACATCCACCTTATGAGGTAAGTAATTTGTAGACGAGGACTGTAGGTGCAGCAAGGTTAATTGACTTTTCGAAGTCATTGGACTTCACCACTACATGGTAAAACCAGCCAAAGCATCTGCATTCCACAAAAGAAAAATTGGTTAAATTACAACCTTGCCATTTTCCAGGCATGAGAAGGTACGCTGGGTATTACGTTGAATTCAGAGTCCTCACTTCTCCTATAACAAGTTATTATAGAGACAATTTCCAAGCTCTAGGTCATCATACCATAGCCATCCACATATTGATTACAGGTGGTAGGCTGCAATTGATTCCATAACCCAACCCAATGCACAGGACTGCGGACATGCAAGGGCCCCTTGTGCACATATCAGTCATGACCAATCATGCAGCAGGGAAGAATATAAAATAAGATTAATCTCACTTAGACCTACGTAATTTCTGTCAGGTTGACAAAAGCAGTTATGAAGTATCTTATGGTAGTCTTGAATCCTGACCATGAACTCTCACTGCCCCCAAAATGTGCCAAATACAAGTCCTCCTGCAATAGTTGATAAAGGGTAAGACCCTTAGTTTGGTGAACTTCCCGTCACAAGAGTTATTCAATACAGTGAGAGAGAGGCTTTTATTTTCTGCCTCACACATCTCTAATTACGGAGTAAGACTCAGCAGCAGTCTGGACCCCTGTGGTAAATAACAAAGTTTTAGCAGTGAAATGGAAATGATGAAAACATTTCACTTCCTAAATTCTGTCAGGGAACACTGGGAGGATATTCACAACTAACTAAGAATGTGACTATTACCAAGGCTGATATTACAGTGCTTGGATTTTTATAGACTCTCAGAATCACAACATTTTAAACTCAGTGACACTAGTTGCCTAGTCTCCTGGAGACATTTCATAAACACAAAGCATTTAGAAGCAACCATGTGTTCAGGTAATTCTACAAGTCCCTTTTTTATTTGTTTAGGGCTTCACAGGCCACTCTCAAACTTAAGATTCATTCTGTCAACTACGTGTGTTTGAAATATGTTCCCGGCACAGGTCCTTCCATATTTACAATAGTTGGTGGCAGGCTTGCAGCTCACTACAAAGGTGGCTGGCAGGTGTCCTGCTGACACATGCAGTCGGTCTGTGAAACACTGGGCAAAGCATCCATCGTGAGGACGTAGGTCAGTAGTTAGCAATCATGGACGAGAGACTTCAGCTTTTGTATTTTGCTGCTTCCTTCCGGGATGTGAGTGAAATGAAGAGTGATGACGGGTTTGAAGTGGCCACTAACTCTCACCAAAATCCGGTGACTGGAACGTGGAGCAGAAGTGGAGGGAGATAAGCTAATGTGTGCAACTGCAGGTACATTTATCATGATGCCCATTAATATGGGCTTCTCTCTTCCTTTTAGTGAAAAGCCCCTCCTCCTTCTTCTCCTCTGTGACCGTATTTTCTTTCTTGAATGTCTGGCATCCTTTCTGATGTGGGGCAGCACTGTTACATTTAGACTACCTTTCACAAAAGTACAAATGATTTTTTAAAAGTCCTCAAAAATAATAATGCATATATATACACACATATACATATAGTACAACACAACTTGAAAAGATTTGTGATCTTATTTTGGTTATTTAAAAATATGTCCACAGATTTTTTAATTGTTTTTATTTATTGAATTTAGAAAGAGTGTAGAAGGGGAGAGAAACAGAGAAGCATTTATTTTTTTGTTCCAGTTATTTTTTAATGTATTTTATGGATTATACTTTTAGAGTTGTCCCAGTTTTCCGCCTTTGCCCTTCTCCACCCAGAAATCCTCCCCCTGCCACCGCTTACCCCTTAGTTCATGTCCATGGGTAGTGCATACAAGCTCTTTGGCTACTCCATCTCCTATACTGTTTTTAATATCTCCTTGTCAATTCTGTACCCACCAATTTGTACTTCTTCACCTCTGAACCTTTTCCCCTATTCACCCCATTCCCTCTCCCTGAGGACAACTTTCAAAATGATCTCCATATCTATGATTCTGTTTCTCTTCTGGTTGTTTACTTAGGTTTTTTTTTTTATATTCAGTTGTTGATAGTTGTGAATTTGTTGCCATCTTAATGTTCATAATTTTGATCTTCTTTTTCTTAAATAAATTCCTTTAACATCTCATTTAATGACACCTTGGTGATGATGTACTCCTTTATCTTTACCTTGTTTGGGAGGAACTTCATCTGCCTTTCAATTCTAAATGATAGCTTTGTTGGATAAGGGTAATCTAGCTTATAGTTCCTTGCTTTTTATCACTTTGAATACTTCTTGCCAGTCCCTTCTTTACTGCAAGGTTTCTTTTGAGAAATCGGCCGACAGTCTTATTGTAACAGGGTGCAGCCAAGAGGGGGGCCCCAAAAGGGAGTTGGAATGGGGCCCAGAACTCATGGTGTCCAGGGAATATTAGAGGGACATATAAGATGTCCTCCCCTCCTCCCCCACAGGTATGAGTTGGGGGAAGGGACAAATGGAGCAGGGCCATTGAGTTGTTTTGCATAGCAATGGTTTTGCAGATAACCCCCAGAATGGTCATTTAACATATCTATAACCTTTAACTGGTTTCATAGATATGTTAAACAGCTGTGGCCATGCTCTGAGCCAGGGGTATGGAAAGGACTTACCCCAGGACATGACTGGGGGAGGAGCCCCAGGTTAAAGCACCTGCATGGGAGCTTGGAGAAGATTGGCTCCAGAAAATGAGGACACGCCTGCCCAGACTCATGATGGCATCCCAATAACCTTGGAAATATACGGGAATGCTGGCAGGTGTAACCGATTGTAGGAGGAGTGGGAAATGGGGCTGCAGAGGAGGTTTGGCGTGGGGATTTAAACCCAGGCGTGGCAGCCATTTGGGGGGAGATCGGTTTCACCAGAGAGCAGGACCCGCAGCTCCATGAGGGAAAATCACCATGTGGCTTTTCCAGAGTGAGGACCCCTTCCCCACAGCTTTGGTAGAAGAAGGACCACGCGGCTTTGGGGTGCTCCCTTTGGCTGTGTGGCCTGGGAGCAAGAGAGACTGCCTGAAAGAAGGGTGAAAGAACTCTTGCCAGTAGGCCATGAGAAGGTGCCACGTGGCTTTGGATTAATTAGAGATCCTGCCTGGACGACGACACAGCTGACGGTGTCAGGAGCCTGGATCCCGGACGTGTGCTTCTCTTCCTTGCAATTACGGTACCCTGACTTAGGGCAGAGGGAGATAGGAAGCACTGTGGGCGTCTGTGGGTATCCTAAAGGACTTTGATATTTTAATGAAGTTAAGTCACTACTTTAACTCTGTAAAGCATTAAATAAACATTTCCCTTCCTTTTCACAAATCTCTGGCTTTGAGAGGCATCTTTCCATAAGGCGGCGGACAATAACGGACCTTCTGTTTGCTTGGTAACAGTTTTTGGGGGCTCGTCCGGGATCTTAATTGCCCGTGGAAGACCCCTCAGGTTCGAGAAAGTGAGACTTTGGAAGTGTTTTGCCAGTCTTGAGAACCTTTCTGTTTGCTCTGTAACATTATGATAAGTGCTTTTCAGGTAACTGACTGATTTTCTCTTGCTGCTTTTAAGATACTCTATCTATAAATTTTTCCATTTCAATTATGATCTATCTTGGTGTGGTCCTCTTTTGGTCCAACTTTTTGGGGACTCTCTGTGCTTCCTGGACTTGTATGTCTGTTTTCTCCATCAAATTAGGGAAGTTTCCTTTCATTGTTTTTTCAAATAAATTCTTAATTTCTTACTCTATCTCACATCCTTTAAGCACCCCTGATTTGAATGTTGGTATGTTTGAAGTTGTTCCCGAGGCTCTTTAGCCTATCCTTGCTTATTTACTTATTTTTTATTTGTTTTTCTCCCTGCTGTTCTAATTGGATTTTTTTCTTCTTCCTTATGCTTCAAATCACTGATTTGATTATTGGCTTCATGTAATTCTCTTTTGGTTCCTTGTAAATTTTTCTTTATTTCACTTAGTGTGGCCTTCATTTCTGGCTGGGTCTTTTTTTTTTTTTTTTTTTTTTTTTTTTTTTTTTTTTTTTTTTTTTTTTTTTTTTTTTTTTTTTTTTTTTTTTTTTTTTTTTTTTTTTTTTTTTTTTTTTTTTTTTTTTTTTTTTTTTTTTTTTTTTTTTTTTTTTTTTTTTTTTTTTTTTTGTTTTTTTTTTTTTTTTTTTTTTTTTTTTTTTTTTTTTTTTTTTTTTTTTTTTTTTTTTTTTTTTTTTTTTTTTTTTTTTTTTTTTTTTTTTTTTTTTTTTTTTTTTTTTTTTTTTTTTTTTTTTTTTTTTTTTTTTTTTTTTTAAACAGTGTTGGAGTACCCAGTGTGTTCCTTGAGCACACCAATAACCAGTGTTTTCGACTTTGTATTTGATAGATTGCTTATCTCCATTCTGTTTGGTTCTTTCTCTGGAGTTTTGTTCTTTCATTTGGGCCATATTTATTTGTCTCCTCATTTTGGCAGCCTTCCTGTGTTTGTTTTAATGTATTAGGTACAACTGCTTTGACTCCTTGTTTTTGTAGAAATGTGCACTGGTAAGTTGGATAGGGTGGAGCTTTACGTAATTGCCATGACAGGAAAACCTGTGTGATCCAGATTAATGGAGTTTCTGATATGGTGTTGCCACTCTGTGAATCTGTCTAGGGGAGGGCTCAGGAAAAGGACCATGCCACTGCCTGGCCTTTGGAGTTTTGTTCAGGAGGAAGCTGTTGCCTGGCACTCACCCTGATGACAGACACTTCAGTTTCTCTGATAAGCTTTGGGTACCCTTCCAGCTGCTACCTTGATGCTGGAGCTCAGAGGGAGTGAGTTTACATAAGTCCTAGGCCCATTTT
Source organism: Anoura caudifer (assembly GCA_004027475.1). Taxonomy (NCBI): domain Eukaryota; kingdom Metazoa; phylum Chordata; class Mammalia; order Chiroptera; family Phyllostomidae; genus Anoura; species Anoura caudifer. Next base: position 84,957 of record PVKU01004202.1, read on the forward strand.
GGGCACTTTAAGAGGAAACACCTGAGAATCCCATAGTTCTTCCACTGCCCCAACCCCTACTGGCTTTTACAGGCAAAAATGATGGAGACTTACTATCTTCTTGGCACTGGAATCTTGGGCTAGGTGGTCTGGGGTTCCCAAGGTATCCCTCCCAGTTTTTATCTGTTACACATAAGTGTGTGACTGCCTGTTCCACATCTACATGTGTCTACATCCCCGTTCCCCTATTTGTCTGGGTGAATGTTACTTCTTTAATTCATTGGTTGTTTGACTGCTATACAGCTCGATTTTCTGGTGAATCTGGGTGATAGCTTCTTTGTAGTTTAGTTGTAATTTTTGCCCTGATTGTGTGAGGACACCAGTCCTATTTACCTATGTCTCCATCTTGACCGTAAGCACATGTTGTTACACTTCTTTTGTGCATTCATTGGTTGATTCCTGTATGGGCCTTGACATAGGATTAAACCTGCAACCTTGGCGTATTGGGATAACAATCTAACTAACTAAGCTTCCTGGCCAGGGCCTGTTCAAAGAATTTTGATAATTCATTTGTTCACAGCATGAAGCATATTTCCCTTCTCCTTAAATGTAGGCTATATTTAGTAACTCAGTCTTAACAAACAATGTGGCAGAAGAGAGAATGGGTAATGTCCAAGGTTAAAACAGAAAATACAGTATGCTTTTCTCCTCCCTTTCTTTCCCAGATTACCTGCCGCTGCCATGTCACGAGGATGCACAAGCAGCTGTATGGAGAAGAACTCTCATCAAGAGCCCTGTGTGATAAGGTACTGAGCAAGGAACTGAGGTCTCAAGCTAATCGCCATGTAGGTTTTTATCTTGGAAGAGAATCTTCCACACTCATCAGACTCAGATGTCAGCAGCCCTGGCCAACCCTGACCAACCCTGAGAGATCCTGTGTTTGAAGCACCTGGTTAGGACCCTCTTGGATTCTTGGCTCTCAGAAAATGGGTGAGGAAATAAATATTTGTTGTTTTAAGCTGAGGTCATTAATTCTGAAGTAGTAATGTCTTGCAACGATAGATAATTAGTTTGCCCACACTTCCTTATAGAACTGGGTTGGACAGCATCTGAGCATTTCATCCAGTGTGGCTCAGCCGTTGCAAAGCACCTGGCAAAACAAGGAGAGACGCAGCGTGATAGCAACTCCTACCTGACATTAAAACTTGCTGAGATGCACATCATAGGTTCTGCTACGGTGGAAACATATTTTTGTAAATTGCTCTACAGTTATTGGTATTTTATGTATCCGTGTAAATGCTAGGAAATGTGTCATTTTTTAAATTTAGCTATTGTGTCTTGAACATCTTCTGCATATTAGCATTTATTCTAGGCATTGTTGATGCAAAGATATAAAAACAAACATAACTGAGCCCCTGCTTAGAAAGATTATTTAGTTAATGTACATAAATATATCCACTGTATTTCTCTTTGGAAATGCAAAATACATTTACTACAGAATGTACAATGGCTCCTTATATAGAAAATTTGAAAGATTCAATAACAAATGGCATTTCTCTCTTTCCTCATGTGTATGTATGTGTGTACAGAATATTTGTGTTCAGGAATTATCTTCTCTTTAGTCATTGTCTCCTGTAGATGTGATATTGGAATGGCTCCAGTGTAGAAGCAAGAATGATAAAACAAAATGAGCAAGAGAGTACAGGTCATCCATCCCTGCTATTGTTCAATTTCTCTCTTTCTCTCTAATTGTTATTGCTGGATAAAGAAGGGTACAAATACTAATCCCCACTACTCTGACTTTAGGGTTCTGTGTTTGTTGAAAAGAAGGGTGAGCTGTTCATAAATCTATGTGTTTAAAGTACCTCTCTTGCTTGTCTCTTGCGTCCGTACGGACTCCTTTATCCTTTCTATTTATATTGACCTGGACAGTTGCTTCCAATACTTTTCTCCACTCCCAGTAAGAATAAAATAGGGTGGAAAAGTTAACTTTTTATGCAGATATGCCATCCCCAATGACCTTACCCTATAACAATACACAAAATGGTTGATATTAACCATAAATTGGATTTCTGTTCTTCAATTTTCCATTTTTAAAATGATGTCATGCCCACTATAAGTCAATCAATCACCACTAAAATACTCACTGTGAGTTGTCCATTTTCTTAATACAGTGCTGTGATTTTATATAAAATCCTATCGATGGTTTGTGCAATTTGGTTCTTTTCCATGAATTATCAGTGCTGCCTTTGGTGTCCGTCATTTTAATTGATGTGTTCCTGAAAACTGTTTTCAAATTTACACATTTACCCACATTGTACATATTCTTACACAATTGCCATCATCATAGAAAGAATGCTCTGCATTCTTTTAGCTCATGGTTTTGTATCATATTTCCCTCACATTCCATGCAGTCTTAACTATATTTTTATTAGGTGAATAAAATTTGTTTCCCATGAAGTAAATGACACCTCTCAATCTAGTGACCCAGTTCTCAAGAATAAACAATCAAAGATCAAAATATAATGAGGTATAACTGGGTGTAAAACAGGAGCCATTATATTTATAAGCAGAAAAACAAAAATGACTGTCATATACTGTATAAGAAAAAGCAGCAACGTCTCAGAGAAACCATCAATGCAGTTAATTATAGGTATGCAGTTAGGAACGGGGAATAACAGAGGCCAGGCTGAAGTTATTGTTCTATTTATTGGGCAGATAGAGACCCAGGGAACAGCCAGTGCACAATGGGTAGGAACTGACAAGTTTGTTAATTATGCCTGAATGCCTCATACACCGCCCCTGACAAGAAGTGACAAATACTCATTGCTGAGCTATTTTTTACTGGAGAGAAATTATTTACTTGCTTGACATTGCTCTCCCACAAAGGAGGCCTTCTGTTGTTTCACCTTTGCAATGTAAAAATTTATTGTGGAATTAAATTCTGTTACTTACTGTGGCTGCGCACCAACTTTAACTGCTATTAATCACAAAAGCAGAAAATACAAAGGAATGATTTCAATGCTGTGTCTTTTAGGGATTGAAAAGAAGCAGGAAATCAAATGCACAATTGGAAAGCATAGTAGCTAGACGATGATAAGAAGAATAAAATATTTTGAGACCTTTTGTGTGAAAAAGTTTTAATTAATTACTCTTTAATTCAGAGCACATGTATTGAATTTGTAATATATTATTTTGGTTAACAAAGACACAACTTAATTATGCAAATCGGTGTTACTTCTATAGCTAGCAGTATTGTTAGGATTTTTTTTTAAATAATAAGAAAAATGTTCCTTATTTTTAACTCCATTACAACTGGGGATTTTATCTAGACTTCTCTCTTTATCTCTCAATCACACTGAAATGAAGAAATGCTTGGCTTGGGAGAGGCCTGGATTCTTACAGAACTGGAGTCCACCACACTTGCTGCCTGTGAGCTACATGTACTCTCTGTTGCACCTTAAAAATCATTTTCATGCATTCTTTTAAACACCTCTCAAGGAGAAGAGGAATTTATATCCCCTTCCCTTGAAAATGCTCAAGTTTTGTGGTGGTTTTCAGCAATAGAGAAAGCCAATATGGTTTTTTGGTTGTTTGCTTGGATACTTACCCTTGAAGGTGTTTGCTTCTGTGTAAGCAGTTTGACTGCCCCGTGGTGTTGACATGCTTTGAGGAAGCCCAAATTAGTCTACCTTATGAGAGACTGCATGGAAAAACCACAGGTTGAGACTCTAACATTGCATGAGAAGAAAGAGGTGCTTGCTGTCCTCTTCTGTGCTAGTACCCCATAGTTCTAGCTGTGTGGTCTTCCTGTAAGTGGAATTGGTTGAGAGACCTCAAACTGCGACTGCCTAGCTGAGCTTTCTCTGAATTTCTGAATCACAGAATTTAATAGAATAAGATAATTATTGTTTTAGTAAGCCATTGTTTTGAGGTAATTTGTTACATAGCAATAGATAATCAGAGCACTCTGAATCTCAACATGACAAATATGCTTTTTCCTATGCTACAGGAAGGGTGAGAATTCAGATATGGGTGTATCATCTGATACAAAGCAGGTACAGAGAAGATTAGAGCAATTATACTACCGAAATTTTAAAATGTATGGACGGTTGAAAAATAAAATAAAACCTTTTATTGCATCCTCTTAATGTAACAGGGATGGAATTCTCCACAATTGAGCTGTTTAAATGAATTTGATTTGAAGTTGAATCTGTCTCAAACCATAAATGCCTGGATTGGGGAAGGAGTTCAGTCTCAATCAATATGGCTTTCTCCTCATTTTGGATAATTTTAGAACCACAGAGAAAGTACATTATTCTAAAAGGGAGTTTTCTCCCACTTGATCAGGAAAGTGCCTGGACATCACTGCCTTACTCCTGGGTACTATGTAACTTCCCCTGCCTGCCTGTTTGTAAATTCTCATGGCAGAATTTTTCTTTTTCTAAAAAATATTTTATTTATTTATTTCTAGTCAGAGGGGAAGGGAAGGAGAGAGGGAGAGAAACATCAATGCGTGGTTGCCTCTTGCACGCCCCTTACTGGGGACCTGGCCACCAACCCAAGCATGTGCCCTGACTGGGAATCAAACCAGCGACCCTTTAGTTCCCAGGCTGATGTTCAATCCACTGAGCCACACCAGCCAGGGCCATTGGTAGCATATTTCAATGCTTACCCACAGTGTTCCTTCTCAAATTCCATGGGTCCTCCTTTCCCAGAGCATTTACACTGAAGTAGAACCCTCTGTGGAACCCATAATCTTGGTTCTCTTCTCTGCAGCGCATTTCATGTACTTTTCAGACTCAATGTACCAAATATTTACACAATTTCTTGCATCTAAGATATCCTTTGAGGACAACGAGCCAGGAGGGCTATGGCTAACTCTATGGTCTGCGCTTGGAACGCAGGACAATGAGAGAACCCCTTTCTAGTAGAAAAAATCCTACTGTCATACTTTTTTATACAATGAGATTTCACTTAATATGTAATAATAACTACATTTTTACATTGATTTTTAATTATAATTTGTTTCATTCTTGCATTATAAAAATAATTTTCATGTTTAAAAATTCATTGGTACTCATATCTTACCATATAATTATAAAACCTGGACAATTCTATAAAATTTTTAATATGCTTTCTTGAAAATGACAAAAATAAAATATCATTCTGATTCTTCAGTTTTGATCAAATTACCCAGCATTTAATAACAATTATTATTATTTTATATGCATACATGTATGCTTATATGCCTGAGTATATTTGTCTATGTATATAAGTATGTACATAACATATATGTGTATGTATGGATACAAATCAGCATGTTCTATGTTACTAACACTGTTCTAACTACAACAAATGACCTCAAAAAGTTATGTTTCCTGTGAATTTAAGGAAATAAGAAATAATGCTGTTTTATTTAATTTTTAAATCTTCATTGTATTTTTTCCTTTACCATTTAGTCCCCTTATAACCCCCTGTCCCCAGCAATCACCTCACTGTTGTCATTTCCATGAGTCCTTTTTCCTTTCTGCTCCATCCCTGCAGCCCCTGACCTCTCCCACCACTAGCTGTATCAATCATTTGCTTAGTTCCTGAGCCAAATGAATTTGGATTTCAATGTTGTGCCACAAAACAGTTATATTACTAAGTATCAATTAACTATGAATTTAAAAATCTCCCAAAAATTTGATTTACAGATGTATTATTAAGAAATAATCCTGTCATTAAAAACTCAAAAAAGAAGTTCATCATTTCCCAAAAGCAGTACAAAAATTTAAGACCTAGTTATAAGTTGTTGATTGCTAGACAATTTATTCTATTTTCTGTGTTAGCCTTAGGAGAAAGATATGGAAATAATCTTACTTACTGTTTTGATCGGACTGATACATATTTGTTTAGTATGGTTTCATGCAAAAAGAAGAGACCCTAATATGGACCACTCTCTTCTTGGTCCCTTTGGAAATGAGGCATTCATAGAAAATATCATCCTAGACTTGAGGAAAAATGGCTTTCTTCTTTTATTTGAGTTCTATATTATGCACGAAACACTTGTTCAGAGTTCCAGAATTTATGGGAATACTGCCTAAAAATTCTACCCTGACAAGAACTACCCAGAAAGAATTTTGACTGCTGTTTCCTTCATTGGTGCACATAGCTAATTTTAGTTAGACACAACGTTTGTATTCACCATGGCTATGAGTTATTGGCTTCTAGTTAGAATAAAAGAGGAGTAATGGCCATGGCAACACAAACTTCCTTTGCTAACACATTATATTTCAGTATAATATTGTGCTGTTCCTTCCTTTTCACACTGATAACTTCTTCAGTCCCATAGAAACATATGAGTTCTGGCATGCTTTGACATTTTGACTTTTTATATAATGCCTGTGATTTCTTATTGTTCGTTTCCCTGGATAATGTCCGCATCTTTCACTCATATAAATAATGAACCTAGGAGTAGCTGTGGCTGCACCATAGAATCATGGAGTTGTAAAGATGGTATAGAATAGCTTCTTATTTTACCAGGAGGCAGGAAAATAGTAACTCACCCAAAGGCAAATGGCTAGTTGGTAGCCATACAGTTCAAAGTGTTTTCATCATAAAATATTGCCTTTTCCATGATATCAGTAATGAATAGCAGAGCTGTCACATGTTTTACAAAAGTTTATTGTAAAAAACTTTCTTACACATTTGAAATGTTCGACAGATCTTATATGAGGACCTGAAGGGTTAACAGGTAGGGGAGATTGGTGGTAACACTGAGATAATAACTGAGGTGGAGAAATGGCCATAGGTTGGATTTTTTTTGGTTTCTATTTTGAATGTCTTATTTTAGTTTCTTGAAAGAAAATACAAAACATAGCACTAATTAAAACAAAAATGCACATTTACCATCACTGAATGAGCCATTCTAGTAAATCAGTAGTGAATCTTGTGTTATTTATTTAATGTTCTTTCAAGTTCTTGAAACTTGCTAGTAATAATTTTTTAAAAGATTGAGTAACTTAGGAATTCAAAGGTTCAAAGCTTTTGTATCTGCATGAATGCATAAACACACACCTACAGTATTTCTCACTTATACATGTCAGATCGGTTCCAAGACCCCAGTGCATGCCTGAAACTGAGGATAGTAACTATAGTACCTATAGTATCCTGTATATACTATGTTTTCCCCTATACATGCCTGCTTTTTCACTTAAATGCTGTACTTCACAGCTTCTCTTGGGCATATGCAAATTCCCAGAACACTATTTTTGCCGTTTGGGGCCATTATCAAAAAAACTCGGGGTCACTTTAACACAAGTACTGCGATACCGCGGCAGCTGATCTGGTAACCCAGAAGGCTGCTAAATGACTGATGGGCAGGTATGCAGAGTAGAGACACTGTAAGAAGGCATGATTCACTTTCTGGGAGGTAGAGAGTGAGGCACTGCAAGATTTCGTCATGGCACTCCGAACAGCATGCGATGAAAACTTATAAATTATTTATTTCTGGAATTTCCATGTGATATTTTTGGACTGTGTTTGATTACGGGTAACTGAACCGATGAAAAGTGAAACCTTGGATACAAAGGGACCACTGTGTGTGTTTGCATGTACTTGAAAGTACATTGCTTGACACTGTCAAATGTCATTTTAATATATTCAATATTACTATGCTAGCACAAGAAAACCTGTTGTCCAGCCCGCACCCCTGGAAATATATTTCATGGAGCCTAAAGAAAACTGTTTGCTGAAAATTCTCTAAATGAGCCAAATATAACTAAATTTGATACTAGCAGGAACTATGACAGAACATTTATTTTCTCTAATTGTGATGCTCTATTCAAGATCTTTTTATTATTGTTTTTCTTTGAAGAAACAATGGGAAACATACCTCCTAAGAAGAAAACACTCAGACTATTATGGCTTCATTAATTTTGTTTTGTTTTGTTTTGTTTTCTTAAACATTGTGAAGATAGTGTAATTCAAACACCACGATGAAAAAAACAGATGGTATTAGTATATTTAAATTCTTCTGGATTATATATGTGCTTTAACTTTTTGAGATATTATCTAAGTAATTATAGAACATTTCTCTCTGTGTATACCTGGTGTTTTACCTCACATAGATATTCTAAAATTATGAACATTTATCAGAAGCTCTTTTTTCCATATACTTTGACAGACATTATTATTTTCCCTTGACCCAATAAAAAGCAAATTAAGGAATATTATTATTTTTTTCTTTATATATATTTAAATTCATTTTTTATTTTTAAGGTTTTATTTATTTATTTTTAGAGAAAGTAAAGGAGGGAGAGAGGGAAACATTAATGTGTTTTTGCCTCTGGTGTGCTTCCTACTGGGGACCTGGACTGCAACCCAAGCATGTGTCCTGACTGGGAATCAAACCGGCAACCCTTTGATTCACAGGCTAGCACTCAATCCCCCGAGCCACACCAGCCAGGTCAAATCATAATATTTTAACATCAGTTTTCTTTGATTGAAGGGGTAATTGAAAATATTAAACTCACTATTGTATAAGCCTGGACTAAAGTATCTATGCAAGTGACTATTATACACTTAGGATTTGTCATAAAATCCTAAGTGTCCTTTTTACCCCACTACCGACAGCTCATTACCTACTGAAAAGCCTGTAAAATGGAAGAAGGTGATACTCATATTGGGTCTATGTTCTGTGTAACAGTCCATATACAATGAAAAAAATTTATGTCTGTTAGGATAGACATCCATATAGCTAACACACACAAAAATGCTTTGTTACTTACTGCTTAGTGTCAGTTTTATTTTTAAGGAAATTATCTATATTTCAGTCTTGGAGGCTCCTTGTGCTCTTAGCTCATAAAGCTCTAGCTATCATGACATGTCTTGCATGGTCTTCTGGGTTCTCAACTCAGATTTGGTGCATATTGAATTCCACCGACTCATTGCATACCCTTCAAACATACACAGTCACTGAAGGACTCAGTCTACTTATTTTTAAATGCACTAGTCCATTGTTAATTATTCAAAGATGGCTTACATTATCCCTCCTCCTCCCCACCAAACATTTTATATACAAAGATTGTGACCAGAATTATGCCTTTCATCTTCTTCCTTAGTCAAGGAGGTGGCCCCCATTCATGGCAGTCTGTGGGTGGAGCCTAACCCTCCAGCTCTGCCATGAGATGTTGCTCCTCCATTCCTTACCTCACAGTGGCCATGGGGACTGCAGCGAATGCCTAATAACCACTCTGCCTTGCACATACAAGAACAGAGGTTTCCTCCTCTGCCACCTACTTAGTGCTTCAGAAATTATGTGTAAACGGAAGCATGCATGCCCTTTGGGTAGCACACAAGCAGGGTGGACTAAATTAGCATTAAAAAAGTTTAGTACAACTAAGTTACAGTTGAATCACAACCTACAAAAATTGGCTGGGAAATGCAGTTTGATCCTAAACAGGTTGAATACATTCCAAAATAGAAAGTTTAAATAATAACCAAAGTTTCAAAATATAACTCTCAAAACATCTAAAATACAGGCCCAAAATGTCAGACCAAACCTAGACAAATCTCAAGCTGAATGAGAAAAAATAATTAATAGACACTGACAGTGAGACTGCAACACTCTTGCTGGAATGACTAGACAAGAATTTTAAATGAGCCATAATAGAAATCATCTAATAAGCTACCAAAAACATTTTTAAAAATTAAAAAAAAATGAAAATCTTGACAAAGAAATGGACAATATGAAGAAGTACCAAATTAAAATTTTAAAGCAGAAAAATAATAATAACCCATATCAACAGTCTCATAGAGTGGGATCACCATCACCATAAAGATGACAGAGAATGACTCATGAACCTGAAGCTAGACCACTAAAAGTGCTTCCATTAGAATAGAGAGAAAGTAGTTTGAAGAAGTGAAGAGATCTTAGGGACTTATGGAACAATAACTGAGGATCTAACGTTTGGGACATTAGAATTTCAGGCAAAAAAAAAAAAAAGAAAAAGTAACGGAGAGGTGAAGCTGTATTTGAAGAAATAATAGCCAAAACCATTTCACTGTAACAAAAATTATAAACATATTAATTTAAGAAGTGGAACTAATAGAAACAGATAAATCTTGACAATTTCATGTCCTGGCATAACAATCTAACAGCCAAAAACTAACTAAGAAAACATTTAGAAAACTAACATAGAGAAATTAGTCATTACCTATCAGTAAATTTGAATAATGCAAGTTCAGCTGCCTTCTCTTCAGACGTCATGAGTTCCACAGTAAGTGACAACATTTTCAAGTGTTGAAAGAAAAGAATTATTAAGTCAGATCATTATGTTCAGTAAAGTATTTTTCAAATATGAGGATGAAATGAAAATATGTTTACATATAGAAAAACAAAAAGAATTTATCATCAGCAGAACTAACTAAATAATCTTCAGTTTGAAGGTATATGATAAGACAATAGAATGTGCAACATGAATAATGAGAACAGATGGTAATTTTATGGGTAAATACAGACTTTGATTTTTCTTCTGTTTTTTAAAAAAAATTATGCTTGACAGTTAAGAACTGTCATTCATAAATTGTGTGATGTGTTTCTCAATATAAGTAGACAACTATTTAAAAGGGGTAACTAAGTGAGTTAAATGTTATGATAGCTACATTCCAACTGAATTAAAAAAATATAGGAGGAAGCAAAAAATCTGGAAAAAATATGGGAAAAATTCCTGGACAAAAGAAACTTCCAGGTTCTTTCAGTTTGTTGACATCATCTTTATTTTCTATAGGCTCATTTTTAAAAACCGCGGTTTCTTTAACTCCACATTGGTCAGTATTTTTAATTGTCTTTAATTGATTCTAGAGTTTATTTTTATGAGAGGATTTCTATAAAGCCACCATTAACATGAGCATTAATTTTTTTCTTTATATGTATATTACTTCTGTAGAAAGTAAACAAACATTATTTTGGAGATTTAGAAATCTGAAAGAATGGGTTATTTTCATAAGCTTTGAGCAAAAATCCATTTAAATTTTTCAGTATTGTTTCTAAAACTCTTTAAGGTCATATTTCTTGTACAATAATTCTATAATGAATTAAATTCAATTCTTTTAAAATTAGTTGAGAATCACAGCTTTAGAGATTTAGATGGAAAATCTATTCTATCTTTTTAGTTTTTATAATTAGAAGTAAAAAAAAAAGTGTTGTCAACTAACTTGTATGTTCATCTTCCCTTAAAAGTTTGCTTTCTTGACATTTGCATAGTTTTCTTACATGGAAAGTACCAGTAAAGGAATGAGACATTGCTCTATGAGCCAAGGAAAGTTCTTGTTAGAAGAATGACTCCAAATTGTTCTAGCATAAGAACAATTTCATAGTTCATGTCAGTATAATGTACAATTTGAAAATAACTTGGTTATCACAGTAGTGAAAAAGGTATCTGATGACATTTTGGTTAAAATTAGAATGTCTGGATGATCATTTAAAAAATCTGTAAATTAGAAGTATCTCTGCGAGCAAATAGGCTATTCCCAAAGAAAAAGTAACTACAGTTTGTGCCCTACAGAAACAAATTGATTTGATTTGAAATTAGAAAATAAACAGAAATGTTATGCTGACCACAGTTTTAAGCAAGAAATTCTCTAAAGCTATCAATGGCAAAATTGTGTAAGTGGAATAATTTGTCTTTAGTGGCCATGCCCAATCAGTTCCTGAATTTGGTTTAATTTGATAGGTGTGAGGATTCACACAGGGAGGACAATTACCAGCAACCAACTGTCTAATTCACTTTCTGGAAAATAGAAACCTTTTATATTATATAAATGTAATCATGGAGCAGTTTCCTAATAAATCCACAGTGGACAAAGAACAAAAAACATAACTGAATCTATAAATACATAAAAAAGTACAGGAAACTTCAATTCAGTGAAGCACAGCTCTGAAACCCTTGTAAGCAGACCACGAGTATACATGCTCTTTTGTTACTTTCCTTAGGAAAGCAGACCAATAAAAGAAAAAGGAATACACATTCCTATTCTTACAAAACAACACCCCCCAGCCATATGAACCAGTTTAGAACTTTCAGTTTAGCTGGTCAATAAGAAATTTAATTAAACTCAATTGATTGGTACTCCATTAAAATATTCCATCAACTTAAAAGTAATATATTTTTGTTGTAAACAGTACATTTGAAATTTAGATGCCATTTTGCCCATTTGGAGTACATAACTGAATTATGTACATTGATCATTTCCCTAGTAGTTAAATGTTAATATTTAATATGTTATACATTTTTCACCTATGATATTTAATAAACACAGAATAAACTTTTGCCTAAGAATTCCTTATTGTGCATCTATAATACTTAAAGCTGACATTTCCATAACATTTCTATGAATATCTTTCATATAAATGTCACTGAATTTTACAGTGCAAAACCAGTCACCATTACCCAGTTGAAGAAATAGAACACTAAAAGTATTACAAAAACCATAGTACCCTTTCCTCTTGTAACTAGATCCTTCTTTTTTTTTTTTTTACTTTTAAAAACAAATTTTATGCATTCATTTTTTAGAAAGGAGGGGAGAGAGGGAGAAAGAGAGAGAGAGAGAGAAACATTGATTGGTTGCCTCTAAAATGTGCCCCAGCTGGGAACTGAACCTGCAACCCAGGCATGTACCCTGACTGGGAATTGAACCCATAATTCTTTGCTTTGTGGGATGATGCCCAATCCGCCCAGCCATACCAGTCAGGGCAAAAAGTAAAACAAAAGTGACCACTATTGATATTTCTACCATCATGGAATAACTTTGTCTATTTTTATATTTATTTAAATATTTTATTTATTTTTCTTTTTTATTTTAAAATATATTTTATTGATTATGCTACTACAGTTGTCCCATTTTTTCTCCACCTTATTCCCTTATACCATGTGCCCCATCCCACTGCTATTCCCCCACCTTAGTTCATGTTCATGGGTCATACATATAAGTCCCTTGGCTTCTCCATTTCCCACACTACTCTTAACCTCCACTTGTTTATTTTGTACCTACCATTTATGGTCCTTACTCCCTGTACCTTTTTCCCCTTCCCCCCCTCTCCTTCCCTACTGATAACCTTTCATGTGATCTCTATTTCTGTGAATCTCTTCCTGTTCTATTGTTTGCTTAGTTCATTTTTGTTTTTGTTTTTTAGTTTCAGTTGTTGGTGGTTGTAAGTTTGTTGTCATTTTACTATTTGTATTTTTAAAATTATTTTATTGTTGTTCAATTACAGTTGTCTGCATTTGCCCCACACCATTCCCCCCAACCCCATCCAATCCCACTTCCCTCTCTTGCTTCCACCCTCCCCCTTGTTTTTTTCCATGCTATTCATATTTTTGACCTTCCTTTTTTTCTTAGATAAGTCCCTTTAACATTTCATATAATAAGGGCTTGATCATGAAGAACTCCTTTAACTTGACTGTACCTGGGAAGCACTTTATCTGCCATTCAATTCTAAATAATAGCTTTGCTGGATAGAGTAATCTTGGATGTAGGTCCTTGCATTTCATGACTTTGAATACTTCTTGCCAGCCCCTTCTTGCTTGTAGGGTTTCTTTGGAGAAATCAGCTGATAGTCTTATGGGCACTCCTTTTTAGGTAACTATCTCTTTTTCTCTTGCTGCTTTTAACATACCCCCCTTCTCTTTAATTTTGGGTAATGTAATTATGATGTGCCTTGGTTTGTGCTTCCTTTGGACTCTCTGAGCTTTCTGGACTTCCTGGAAGTCTATTTCCTTTGCCAGGTTGGAGAAAGTTCTTCATTTTTTTCCAAACAAGTTTTCAATTTCTTACTCTTGCTCTTCCTCTTCTCCTTCTGGCATCCCTGTGAATCAGATATTGGATCACTTAAAGTTGTCTCAGAGGTTCCTAAGCCTCTCCTCACTTTTTTTTTTTTTTTTTTTTTTTTTTTTTTTTTTTTTTTTTTTTTTTTTTTTTTTTTTTTTTTTTTTTTTTTTTTTTTTTTTTTTTTTTTTTTTTGAATTCTTGCTTCTTCGTTCTGTTCTGGTTGAAAATTTTTTGTTCCTTCTGGTCCAAACCATTGATCTGAGTACCAGTTTCCTTCCTGTCACTGTTAGTTCCCTGTGCATTTTCCTTTATTTCACTTTTCATGGCCTTTGCTTTTTCCTCTCTTTTGCAACCATACTCAACCAATTACGTGAGCATCGTGATTACCAGTGTTTTGAATTCTGTATCTGATAGGTTGGCTATCTCTTCATTGCTTAGTTGTATTTTTTCTGGAGCTTTGATCTGTTCTTCCATTTGGGCCATATTATTTTTTGTCTCAGTGTACCTGTTAAGTAGTGAGGGGGCAGAGCCTTAGGTATTCACCAGGGTGGGGCAACCAACATTGCTACATTGTAGCCCTGTATGTGGGGAAGGAGTCAGAGAGGGAACCATGCTACTTGCTGGGCTCTCTGCTGACTTTCAGTCACTTCTTCTGCTACCCACAAGCAAGTTGGGCCCTTCTGGTACTGATTACAAGGTGAGTGGTTTTGTGTATATTCTAGGACCCTGTGAGTCTCTCCATCAAACTCTCCTGTGAGGCTGGGAGTTTCTCCAGCTGCCTGAACACCCACAGGTTTTTTCAGTCAGAGGTTTTGAGGCTTTATTTCCCCACACTGGAGCCCTGGGTTGCACAGTCTGTCTCACTCCCCAGTTGTTCCTCCTAGTTTACCCTCGCGTGAATATGGAACCAAATGTGGGCCACAAAGCCCACCCGGGTTCTTCTCATGCTGAGGTCCTCCAGCAGCTACCTTGCTGCAAATCCTTTCCACTCCAGCTGCTCATCTCCACCCCTCCTACAGATCTGGAAACTGTTTCTTCTTTAACTCCTTGGTTGTCAAACTTCCATAAAGTTTGATTTTCAGGCATTTCAGGTTATTTTTTGCTTTTAAATTTGTTGTCCTTGTTTTGGTTGTGCAAGGAGACAAAGTATCTCTACCTATGCCTCCATCTTGGTCACAAGTCTGTTTCACTGTTTTGTTTATTTTTAGACAGAGGGGAAAGAAGAGAGGGACAGAAACATCAATGTGTGGGTCTCTCTTTCACATGCCCCCTGCTGGGGACCAGGCTTGCAACCCAGGTATGTGCCCTAGATTGGGAATTGAACTGGTAACAGTTTGGTTTGCAGGCTGGTTTTCAATCCACTGAGCCACACCAGCCAGGACTATTTTTATATTTATTCAAGTGGAAGTACTTTGTGTCTAGGGACTTTGGTTCAGTATTCTGTTAATGAGATTCAGCCATATTGTTGTTGTCTGTAGCAATAAATTTGCTGCCTATATAGTGCTACATATAGAACATAGAACTCCTTATTTGTCCCTCTCTCCAGTCCCTGACAACTTACATTCTGCTTTCCATTTTCATAATTTTTACTACATCCGATCGGTCTTACAAATGGAATCATGCAGTATTTGTGCTTCTGTGAATGACTTATTTCACTGAGCATAATGTCCTCAAGGTTCATTCATGTTGTAGGATATTATAACATTTGGTTATATTTTATGGGTAACTAATATTCCATTATGTGTATATACCACACTTTCCTTATACATTGATGAGCACATATTATTTCCACCTGTCATTTATTGTGAATAATTAATACTCTGTGGCATATTATTAACTACTTATTTTTCCATTAACTTTTTTATAAATTATTTTTTAAAGATTCAAATTATTTTATTTTTGGAAAGAGGGGAATGATGGGAGAAAGAGAGGGGAAGAAATGTCAATGTGTGGTTGCTTCTTGTGTACCTTCCACCTAGGACCTGGCCTATAGCCCAGGTATGTGCCCTGACTGGGGATCAAACCATGGACCTTTTGGTTTGCAAGCTGGCGTTCAATCCACTGAGCCACATCAACCAGGGCTCTATTAACTTTTTATTCAATGTTTCATAATCTGGCATTATTTTCTCATCATTTTTTTTTATTTTTACTTTTTAGATATTCCTCCATTCTTACTAAAATTTCTGCACTTTCCCTATTCTTTTTTTAAGCTAGATTCTCCCACAAGGTAATCTTATACCCATACATGGATTCAATCTTTATTTATTAGGTAATTTTCCTTAGTTCTATATCTTTATCAGAACCAATACTTAAGTTGTAGACAGGTACCTCTAACATCTTAATAGTTGTCTTTGAGATAATTCAACATCCTAAATTTTCCCTCTTACTTATATCTTAAGCCATACCATATAAGAAGTATTTTCAGCCACAGAACAAAGGGTTTACTATTTCTAGAGCTACCAAGAGCCCCAGTTCCCTCAAAACTATATTTGGAAATTTTAAATGCCATTACCAATTATCTAGTGTTAATATGGAGCAAAAAATTCCCAATTGATGTGGAAGTAATGAACCCTGGCCTATCACTGTCTTCTCTGGCTTAGAAATACTTTCTAGAGGCAGCGAACTTGAGGTTCTTATATAGTGCATTTCAGATTTTTAACAATGTCATCATTGTAGCTGATTCTCTTGCCACTAATACTCTTAGAGCGTGAGTCGTGACTCTAAGCACAATCTCTTTCTTCTTCTGGAAATAGAATTACCCCAGGAGATACTAAGTGGTAGGATGGTAGGGGAGTAGAGATGGAAACCTGCCTTCTGATTCTGGTACCCTGTATAGTCAGTGGTTAGCATTTTCTCCCCTATATAATAATACCCTATTAAGGATATAGGAACTGAACATGCTCAGTCCCCCAATCCTCTAAGCATTGCTTCTTCTTAAAAAGGACTAGATGCAAATATAAAGGTAAAGTTGCAATAGGAAATCGGGCAATCTTTTTCTTCTGAAGCCTTCAACCCTTTCACACTTTATCAAATAACAGAGGTTCCAGTGGGCACTCAACACGCCTTCCTGCTGCCATTGAATCTTCTCCTTCTCAACGTCTACAAAGAGCCTGTTATGACCAGGAGGTTGGGAAATCCCTTTTGCTGGCTGCCCCTCACTATCTCTGATAGATATAGCCCTTGAATGCTCCACAGAGGGATGAAAATAAGTCACTCATGACACTGAAGAGCAATGTACGAAAATGCTGGTAAGTTCACTATTCACTTCCCAGATTTCCTTCAGCAACTTGGGCTCTGCCAGAACTGCCATGATCTGGCTATTTCCCAAATAATGCATCTTATTTGTCAGCAGTAAAACTGTACTCCAGAAACATTAAAAAAAAATACAGTAATAATTTCTGGGAGGAAATGCCAAAGTGATACTAATTTTAATCTAGAATAAAAAGAACATAAAAATTGCTAAGAAGATAATGAGAAAGAGAAAAATTGTAGGTGTGGTCTTATCAATTAGATACTAACATTACAAATCCAGAAGTTGAAATATAAAACATACTAGTAAACAAAATAAAAATACAATTTAAAAATATATTTAAAATATGACATATTTGAAGATATGCAAATTTATTTAACATGTTTCAAATATTGAAATGGAAATACATAAATCCACAATAACAGAGATCTCAAATTCTTAGTTGTCAATAGAACAATAGAGAAAAAAAATCTTTAAGAATCTAGAAGAACTAAATAATACCATAATCAAATGGATATACTTGACATTTAAAGAACACTCTACACAATGACAGTTGAAGACATTACTTTCAAGTTCACATGGATCATTCATTAAGGTAGATCATATCATGTCATAAAGGAATTCTTAAAAAATGTAAAGCAATTTAAATAAAAAAGGATATCTCTGATCAGATGAATTTTAGAGTAACTGAAAAATCTCTAAATCTGAGAAATTAAACAATATCTTTTTAAATCTTATTTGGGGCAAATAAAAAAAAATTCCAAGGAAACTTAGCAAATAATTTGAGCTGAAAAAAATAAAATAGAAGTATTAAAATATTTGTGGTGTGTTTCCTGGTTGGTCAGCATCCAGGGAAGAGGAATGCAAAGGCCTGGTCCCACTAATCAAACTCTGGGAAACGCTGAAGGGATTTTTTCTGCTCCGAAGCTCCTCATTGGGTAGAGTTGGCAAAGGAAGCTTTCACCGAGGGAGCATTGTAGCTCCATTGCTCCTGTGGCCTAATTTTGCTTTCTTCCTTCCCTACTTTTTACATCTATAGGTGCCAAAGATCCTAAGAATATTCCCTAAAAAGCCTCTTGCTAGCTAATTTCTATCCCATAGTCTGCTTCCTGGGGAGCCCATCCTGAATAAATTGCCATTAACAGAATAAAGTCTTAGAGCATTTCCAAATCAGCCTCTGGGATCCAATCTCAGATCATTAATTCAGAGCACCTATTTAGTAAAAATACACTGCCTATCCTAAATGTAAGCTTTGCTGTTTCTTTGTAGAATGTTTTTATTAGTGGATCTGGTGAAGCTCATTTTCTAATGTAAGTTAAAGATGCGATTATTGGAATTCATTCCTGCAGAAGGTGACTTTTGGGATATTGCAAATTGCTGATACATCTTTACCCCTTGTACTGGTAAACAAGGAAGACAAGCTGTTTTAACTACTGTGTTGCTGACAACACACTGGTTAACTGAAAACAGGTTATGTTAATGATGGGGAAAAGATTTTAATAATATCTAGTGACTATTAGCATCCAATTTTTCCTTTTTATATTTTCTTTGTCTCTCCTATTGTAAGTCTTAACCATACAGGGAAAAAAACACATGATGTGCTTCAATTCAACTTAAATTATGGTTTTGCTTAGATATTAGTGGTTACTCTATTCAACGAAACTAAGAACTGAAGTGTGCACTAGAAATAGGAAGGCTGCATGGGAGAAAAAGATAGGTTGTATTTTCATTCCTGCTATCTTCTGACACTTTTATTGGCTATGCCAACTGAATGGCTTTACAAGTAAAACTAAACAAGAAAAGTGAATGGTAATATAGGGGGAAATGCTTAAGCGGTCCTGTCAAAAATAAAGTGATACAGTATTATAAATGTTTTTCGTGTTCTGTAAATACGCGGCACTTAATCTACAGTCATTTACAGCTTGAAAGGACCAGCAATGTAATAAAGTTGAATGAGTCTCTTTTGGTTTTAGCTCTTTTTGAGAATGCTTGATGTGTTTTTCTTCAGATATGAATTTTTAACTTTTAAATTCACATATATGGATTAGCTTTTAAATGTGTCATGAAAAACCTGTGCCACCAGCATGCACACAGAAGGGTTTTACAGACAGTTTTAGATTTCTACCCTGGCTCATGAAAGTTCCCTGGTAAATCACTTCCCTTTCATAATATCATAAATAAGTAGAAATTCTCCATGATTCACTGATTGTGGTTAAATTACGTCTCTTAAATATATAAGCAACAATTTTAGTACAAGAGCAACAATTAAAATAAATTAAAAAAAGAAAAAAGAAAACTAACACTGTTATGAAAAGGGCCATCAAGTATTCAGGGTAAAATAATTTGTTAAATTATTTTAAAAGGTTTAATGATATACATCCAACTCAAAGTCAGAAAGGCAAACTCAGCAAGAAACTGCTGAGACCTTCTTGATGCAAAATGGCCTTATTTGAAGATGGTTGTGTTCGATGACCCGATTGTGAGATTTCTGTTTCATTTTATTTTTGTAATGGGTGAAGTTTCAGGATATATGTCAGAAAAAATTGTTTGACATGGTACCTGCTAGCAGACCAATATTATTAGGATAGATAATGTAGAGACAACAGGTTGACAGATCTTAGGCATCAATGATTGAGAAAATGTTGAACATCCCATTTAATATGCTTGCACATTTTATTTTAAAAGATAGGCTACTCATTTATTAGGCCAATGACAGGCCGCTGTAAGACACTGAGCTCAGTTTTATATTCTAGCAGCCAACTTATTTTGAAATGCAGATGTCTAGCTTTACTCTCTAAAGCAAAGGAGGAAAACAAAAAGGCTTCCAGGACAGCATTTCTCAATATATGGTTTCTCTAGAACATCTGTTTCAATTCTTCCATACACTTGGCTAAAATTCATGTTACTGGACTATGCTTCAGACTCCTGAATAAGAAGCTCCGGGGATGTGGCTTCGAAAGTGCATTTTCCAGGGAGTAACCTGTTTAGAATTGCCTACGCCTAATGTTATGGGCTAAAAAGCCTGGTGTAAATAACAGTGGGTGTAGATGAAGAGCTGTTGCCTCTACTGTAGGCTATGATTTCTAAATACCAAGGTGCGGCCTCCACATGTACTGGGAACTGTGGATGGCTGAGAATTTGGGGTATGATCTCTGAGTGCCCAAGTACTCATCACTGATGTCACTCGAGGGGGCAGGTGATCATGTCCTTCCCAATCCTAACAGATAAGGGGCTGCGATACCTGAAAAGGGATAAATGGATGCTTTTTAATCCTGTTTGTAACCAACAGAAATTTCCAATTCATCTGGTTTATGGTTGATGCTCAGTATGTCTTGCACTGAGTGAACTGAGTTCATTCTAATCTCTGCTGGCCACTGACACACTTCACAAGATAATTATCCATGTCTCTGAACTTCATTTTCCTCATCCCTAGAATGATACTGATAATAACTTTCCTCAGGAGTTGTTCTGAGGTGAAATATGATCCTATACATGAACCCTCTCTGGAAATGAAAACCTCCAAGAATTTTGAGTGAAAGATTAGAAATGTATGTATCTGTGGATTCTTTTTGCTTCTGTTCAGATATTCATATTTTTCAAATACAAAGCAGTGTCAATTTTCTCCCTTACATAGTTTTAGTCAATAAAGTGTATAATCTTGGTTGACAAAGTCTATAATTTTTATAGGAATTAATCTCTATTTTAAATCTAGCCTGTGAGTACTAAATATTTTAATGTTTTTTAGTGATAAAAGCACATAGTCTATGAAATGGTCAGATATCCATGTACATTTTGGATCCTGCCCACCTTTCTAGATTTAACTTCATTTATTTTTATGGTTGGTTATTCACTCAAATACTGTCAAACTCTAACCTCTTTACTGAGCTCAAAATTTATAGGTATAATTTCCTACTTGAAAACTCACTAGGGTATATTAAATAAATCCCAAACTTATGATGCAAATATATATATGAATAATATGATTATAAATAAATAACTAAAATATTAAAATGAATAAATACCTAAAATATTTTAATTTCTAGTGTTCTTCTCCTGTATACAAATACCACCTCCCCCATTCTTCATATTTGCTGAGTAGTATTCCACTGTATGGCTCTACTAGAGGTTTTTGTTGTTGTTGTTTTTTACCATTTACCAGATGAAGGACATTGAAATGCTTCTGGTTTTTAGCAATTATGAAGAAAAACACAAATAATTTGCATAGACATTTTTGTACGCACATTAATTATCCTTCCTTAAAGAAAAGATGCAGAACAGAAGTGCTAAAACTCTCCTGGGGCATTTGGAAGAGTTTATTAATAGCATGTATGGCACTGTCTGAATTTTGATCATGTGCATTTGTTAAAACTTTAATTTAAAAAATCTTTTTAAGTGACCAATAACTTATGCAAATACATGGCCTTTGAAGTCTACATACTAGCATGGACTTAGGCAGTCTGCTCTGTTTTGGGACATTTTGAACATGAGCAAGCCCTTTCTTTATCTGAGCCATGAGCTGATTTTTGTATAAATCTGTGGCATTGCTGCATGCTTTGCACACAGGTGCACAATTTGTTAGTAGCTCTCAGAATGTAAAATGGAGATAGCTTTTGACCAGCAGCCTGTTTTGTAAGAATCTGCTTTGTGGAAGTGCTAAGACAACCATATAAAGTGAAAGGATGAGGGTGTTCACCGGTGAATCACACCAGTGCTCTCCTTGGAACTGGGACTGTCCAGGCAAAGCTGCAGTGACCCCTGTGGGGGTAGCGTAGGGGGATTTCTGCCTCCACTGGGAGATGGACTTGATGACTTGACAGATTCCTCTAAGGATAAGTTTTGAAATCAGGTGACAGCCTTTTTTAATCTCACTTGTTTCCTTCTGTACTCCCTATTTCTCCTCTGGGCACAGCCATGAAGCTCCATGGAGAAGGTGACCAAGACCAGGTCAGTGTCGGAAGCCTTCCCTTAGTTGCTGAGGTGACTGTGGCCACCTCTCTTGCTTATTCTAGTGAAGCAAGAGTCCAATAACCTGCTCCACACAAATACTCTGTGCTTAGGGACAAAGACTTTCTTAACCCAGCACCGGCAGCAGGGCCTGACCAGGGGCCTGTCCCTGGGTCAGCAGCCATAATGCCTAAGGGCAGCATGAGTATGGTGCAGGGGGGGAGATGACCAGCAGACCTATTACAGTGACCTTGGAAGGTCCAGGAGCTGGACACTTCCTCTCAGCCTGGTGGAGCGCAGACAATGTGAATGAATAGAATGGAGGCCAGAGAGTTTCCCAAAACCAGACTAAAGTCCTTAGAAAGAGAAAGGAAATTGAGAAAACTCTCCCCTAACAGCCTTCCCATTCTGTTAGGAAGTGGGAGGACAAGTCAACCCTAAGATCCCATGGACACTCAGGGAGATCAAAAGGTGGAGGACCAGAGCAGCACAGGGGTCTGAGAACATGGCTCCTCCCCGCAGGAATACAGTGATCTCGGTGTCACCCAAAAGGGATCTAGGGTTCTAGATTATCTCCGAAATCAAGGAGGAGCTGATCTAGCAATAGTTTGGGGGATGTCATCATCCAGAGATCTGTTCCCCTGTGCCTCCCCCATTCTGCCACTCTCCTGAGTCTAGGAGGACACACTCTAGACATTCATGGAATGTACAGATAGTGACTTGGAAGATCTCCAACATTATGTATGATCCATCCACCCTTTCAACATGGGGGAACTTAGCTTTTCTGAAGTGGGTCAACTCTTTCATTTTTGAAACATATAAATGACTGCTATTTTGCTTTAAAAAATAAATAATTTGCTAATTGGACTGATATGGCCTCAAAGAAATCCCAGTGTATCTCCCTCTCCCTTTCTAAGTTGAGGTGGGCATGTGATTCCTGGTATATACTTGGGTTCTTTGGACAAGAAGATCAAGATCTCCAAAGAGTGTGGTGTGTTTGAAGCTATCACTGTGCATCAGATCGCCAATATGTTGAGTTTCCCAGTGTGTGAGAAGTGACTCTGTCTGAACTATTACATACTGGGTGTCTGCAATAATTTGCGTCCAGAGATTTAAGTGGGTGTGGAATGATTCACTTGTCTACAGTACTTGTATTTTTCAAATGCTTGTCTGGCATAACATGTGTTTGAAGGAGTAAATCTGTCTTGGTTATTAGCACATATAAAGTGGCACATTTTGTGGGTGCATTTTGGTGTTGGCCATCCTACTGAATTTATCACTATTTAGCACATTCTAAAGAGTTTCCACTGTGGCCTGTTCTTCTAGCTGGCAATGTGACCCAAGGTCAATGTGGTGGGTCTTGTTGGGATATAGTTTCTCAATGCTCCAGTGTGACCCTAGGCACAGATGTTCAGGCCATCAGAAGCATCCCAGCTGAATAACATGATAGTCTGTCACTACTTGTTATAACTGTACCCCACCTGTCACAATTCCAAATCATACACTTGTTATTCCCATAAGGGAAGAGAGTTGTTAATTTTGCCCTTGAGAGTCTCATATTCTAGACTCTCATTGCACCTCTACTCCAGATGGAAGGCTTCTCCACAACTATCATTCCAATAGCCCCCTCCTGCCTTCTGTCTACAGATAGTGAGGGCTTGTGTGAGGCTGCAAAATGGGCTTATCCAGAAAGAGTATGGATGCCAGCATAAGATAATTTGAATTTTACCCCAGGCTTTTCCATTCAAAGGCTGTCTGACCTTGAAGCAACCTTTAACCTCTCTGAACTTTAGGGATGATAATAATAATAACAACAATAATAACAATACCTAATCAGCAGGGTATTATAAAGATTCAATTAATCTCAAGTCCAATTCAATTAGTCACAATGCACATTTCCTGAAAAATAATTATAGCTATTTTCTTAGTCATATTTCTCTAAGTTTCAGTTGTGTGTGACTTTTATATAATTGATACAAGCTTTATGTTGCCAGCAATTGGCTAGATAGCTGCGGTAGGCAGAATTGTAAGATGCTCCCCAAGATTCCTGCCTCTGCGATGAACATGACCTGAATACTTTCATGATAATACATAATATTTTATGTATTAAATTACTATAAAATAATATATACTTATTTGAGTCTGGGTGAACATGCCTAGAATACTACTCTTCCCTTATGTGAGTGGGATTCATGAACACGATGGAAGTTTTCCAATTTTATAACTATGTACGTCAAAAGAGATCTTGCAGATGTCATTAAGCTGCTCAGTTAGATGACTGGTTTAAGCAAAAGGAAGACTATCCTGGAAGGGCATGAGAATCGACCACCCAGAAGGGTTCTTTAAAATAACTTTTCGAAGGTCAAAGAGAATAGAAGTCAGAGAGATACTCTGATGTCCTGAAAGGAAACAAGGTGCTCTCCTTTGGAGGGAGCCACATGGCGGGAGGTGGCAGGCAGCCTTTAGAAGCGGAATGCCTTAGTCCTACTGATGCAAAGGACTCAATTCTGAGAGAAATTAGCAAGCTTGAAATAAACTCTGAGCCTTCGATGAAACTGCAGCCCAGGACAGCACCCTGATTTCAACCTGATGAGACTCAGAGCAGAGGATCCAGCTCATCTATACCTACATACTGGACCCATGAGAACTGTGAACTTATGATAAGTATTGTTTTAAGCCTTTAAGTTTGTGGCCATTTGTTATGCAATGATATAAAATTAATACAAGAGATTATATGAAAACCATGCTGAACTAAATTTTATCTGTATGGATAGATAAAATTATGTTACTGCAAGTAATACCCAAATGTATTGATTTTAATTGAAGAAAGAAGTAAAAAAGAATAATTGTCCTATATATAATAAGAAAGGCATGATATTGATTCTATTTCCTGAAATAATGATTAAGATTCAATTGGCCACTGCAATATTTGTAAGTTGCTCTTTCAAAAAGAGAAGCACATTGTTATGCAATGTCAGCATCAAAAGATAGTTTCTATGATTTTTCAGGGTCAAATATACGTTAAGAACTGATTTGCAGCTGTTGTAAAGAGGAGAATTTAAAAAGCATTTAGTTCTTCTGGTAAGCCTTTATTGTTTAGGACATCATGGGGTAAAGGATATAAATACTTTCATTCTGTTTGTGATCCTCTTCTTATATGGAAGGCGAAGTCGTCAGCTTGTCTGTTCTTACAGTTACGTCTTAGAGACTTTCTAAAGATCGAACAGCAGTAAAAGCAGATGGTAATTTTACTTGAGAAATGTTTATCTTAGCTCCACTTCTCAGGTCGTGTGGACATACATGGGTGTAAAATAACCGATGGCAGCACTGAACTGTCTCACTTCATTTAACTGGTGGCACTCCTGGATAAAAAGATGACTGTGTACACAAATCAGCATCACAGTGCGCACCCATTTATTTGATTCCCCATGGTTATCAAACTTTTATTTAAATGTCGAAGAAATATAAATAACCAGGAAATATTTGTATCATCCCTTTGGGACTATAGAGGTCAGCGTCCAAAGGAGAGAAAACCTGAAAAGACTTTAGGGCGTAAATAGCAGAGGGAGAACTTTGGGACAGAGGGGAACGCTGATTTGAGTCTTGTGACGAGCATTACAGCGTATATGCGGGACGGACTTCCAAATATTCTCATTATCAGTGAATCCAGGACCACAGAGATATCACAGAGGCGAGACAGCCTGGGCAAATCTCAACTCCAGGATAATTTTAAGAAATAAAATGAAAGCCTGATAGTGGAAAGTCACTTTGACTCGCTTAAGGCAGATTTCTTTAAAAATAAAGTGGCCTCTCCATTGCATAGTTCCAAGCAGGCCAGCAGTGCCCGCTGCCGAAGTGTCAAGTCACAGATAAATTTAGGCTACCCCCGCAAACACGGAAAAATGAGGCTTTTAGTACCAGAGCAGCAAGGTTTGTGGCTACAACATAATTCATCACACCAGCGGCAAGATTCTAACTAACAAAACTGAAGTACCTACCCCTGCCAGCTGTTACATCTGGTTTCAAGTATTCACCTCCAAAACAAAGCGGAAGTGGCGGAAAAATCCAACTGGCCATACTGTCAATGCTCTACATTCATTTACTGGTCATGGTACTAAGTAAACAACTAAAATATAAATAAAAATTTAATTTGGGTGTAAACGTGAAAAAGTTTAAGTGTTGGTAAAATGGTTTCAATTCTCTTAGACAGATGAGATTATATTTGGTTATGAGATCTTTAAAAAGACCACTCTGTAACTGGAACCTAATCAACAAAACAAACACACAAACAGAATATAACCAGAGACATTGGAATAAAGAACAAACTGACTGACAGTAACCAGAGGGGAGGTGGGAGGGGATAATAAGGGGCAAAGGGGGAAGGGTTTTCAGGAACATGTATAAAGGACACATGGACAAAGCCATGTGTAGGATGGAGGTTGGGAGGTGGGGAGGGCTGGGGTAGGGGGGGAGTAGTGGGGGGAATAGAGACTATTGTACTTGAACAACAATAAAAAGAGAGAGAGAGAGATGGGGGGAAAGAAGGAAAAAAAGACCATTCCATTAAAAGTCCTGGTCTGTACCATCCTGGTCTCTGTCAAGTCTCCCAGGAAGGAGTTAGTACTTCCCAGAAGGTCCCTAGATCCCTGGGCAGCATGGCCTCTATCATCGTCAGTTTAAAACTGCGTGGTTGCAAATTTCTGAACACCATTTTGAAGGGAGAGGAACAGGGATATGATTTATGCCAGAGGCAATCAAAATTGTCCACTAAAAATATTAAATTTGAATTCTTATTTAACTCAATTTGCTACAAATCCAGAATGTGCTTTCTTTGCCATGGGGATATTGAGCAAAAATAATCAATCTTATTTTATAAGGAAGAATATTTAAATAACATAAAAGTTACATTTAATAAGGAGCAAGGATAATCAATTAAGTGAGTATTTCATCAACTCAAGAATTGAAAACTGAATGGCATACTAACTCAATAAGGAAACTAATAAGAAGGGAAAATTAGAGTTGGGACAAAACTTAGATGAGAATTTTAATAAAAAAAATACAACACCAAAATTGACTAAAATGCCAAGAGTGACTCAAATGCTAAAAGTGATTTAAAATTATGGAAATAACCAGAAAGAGTTAAAAATTTATGAATTCTAAATAAAAAAAAAAAGATAGTCAACACCATTCTGTAGGTAGAATCATTAAAACCTTCGAGTAGTGGATTCTTTCAAAACATTTCCATTTAAAAGGGAAAATAATATGATTATAGATACAAACTCCTACAATGAAACAAATTCCTAAAGTGTAGTGTCGCAACACCCAAAATTTGTTTGCTCTTGGTACATAAGTACCTCTACCCATACATATTGGTTTCAGAGGGTGTTTGTTGGGAGACGGAAGGTGTTTTTGTTGTTGTCGTTGTTGGTTGTTGTTGTTGTTTTCTTTTTTCCATTGTGATGGGGCAGAATCGAGGTACTTGTATTAGCAAGGTGTGCTCCGCAGTTGCTGGATGCTGCTCTGGGGAACCTGGGCTAGGCTCCTCCTGGACGGAGGACTCCCGGGGGAAACATAATAATATCCGGCTTTTTGAGAGCATGGCTTGCTGGGAGCCGCTACTGAAGTCCTTAATCCTGACCATTTAACTCTGGACTCAAAGGTCGTCACACACCTGTCCTTTGAATCCCACACCTCTGCTGGTCCACAGGGATTCCCAACAGTCCTTTCTGGTCACACAAAAAATTCTGGGTCCCGTCCACACAACTCACAGCGCGCAGGAATGCACTCTGGTTTCTGGCTTGCCATCCAGCTGCCATCCACTGATTCCGCTTCACGGTCCTCTGTCCTTTTGAGGAAAGTGACAGTCTGTGGAGCCTCCACCAAAGGACTAGAAGTGTGCCAACCGCCTTCAAAACTCTCATTTTTCCCAAACAGCTAATTATTTCTACCCCTCCCCCTAACGTTTGTCCTTCTGGACAAGTCTGAAAACAAAATTCCTGTGTCTCTGCCCCCCTCGAGCTACCTCATTCTCCCTTTTCCTCCCACAGTCGAGAGGCTGAAAGCTTTCCCCGAATCCTATCAGTCAGAGGAGGACCTCTTCTCACTGATGTAATGTTCTATACTCAAGGTAGCCAGAGCTGCATTATTTTATGCTGAAAGATAGAAAAATGGGTTCAATTCTTTTTTTTTTCTGGACCACTCTCTGCTTTCACAGATACTGTCTTGCTGAAGAGGACATGAAAGTCAGCTTCAAGACTCAAGTGGATCAATGTCTCCTGGGAAATCAGTAAAGATTTGAGGACACATAGATTTCGGCTGAAGATGAAGTTATAAGAAGCAGCCCGAATCCTTAGCGTTGTGCTCACCGTATAGTGACCATTTCGTGCACGGTGGCTGATGTGTTGTCTCAGCGATTCCCCAGACGTGAAAGGGGAAGCTTGCAATCATTTGTTTTTTTTTAAAAAAAAATCCATTTTTCTGTTGTCAGAATGCCTTTAAATGTTATCCTGGATGATAATGCCTTTAAATGTTTTTCTGGATCTCAGCTCTCACAGAAAGGTTACGTGCAATCTTTTCTCTCAGATCTTCCCCTTACCTTCCCTATAAAATCTTTGCGGACTCCAGCAGACCCCTGTGTGTATTTCTCCTGCACACTCCCCCGGGTCCTCCCCTTCATCCCTGCCTTGCCTTTCCCCGCTTTCTCCCCCTTCTCTCTCATTTCCCCCACATATTCCCTCTGCATAGTCTCACTGTTATTTCTGCTGCGCACTTTTCCTCTTTGTAAGTACTGTCCTAACCTAAACCATCAGAAGCAATTAAATTTCTCTGCATGCTGCAGGATGACTTTTTTCCTCTCCTTCACCACGTTCTTACTTTATCTGTAAGAGTTAAACCTTTTTCCTAATAAAAGCTTCGAATTCTTTAGTTCCTTTTATATTCCTGGTGTGCTTTCTGTCACCTTTAAAGCTAATGTGTATTTCTTTTTGTTTAAAATATCTCATGGTCTTTCCATCTGCTTCTTCTATGGTTTCTGTTAGCAATATGATTCCTACTCACAAGGACACAAAGGAATGCTTCATGACAGATTTCTTCTTTTTTTATTATCTTTGAATTTGAAATTATTTTTCTTAGCCATGGCAAAAACCAGGGGTTGAATATTCCCCAGGCTCCTGAGATCACCACTGACATTCTTTCTTTTACATTTTAAATAATCCCAAACTGCTGACTTGTAGAAGTCATTGTTTACTAAAGGAATAAACAATGGAAAATACCAATAAGAGTTTCTTCAAGGAGATTCTGATAATCCAAATAAATAGTTTACTAATCAACCTACTCACCATTCTTAAATTTCCTTTAAAACAAAACTGAATACCACCATCAGGAAAAAACTTGCCTATTATGAGATGACACTTTCTTTATACAAAGAATAAACTTTCACCGTGACAATGTTTTCCTATTGGACACGGGCCTTTAACGTGCTCCTAACTCAAAACAGCCGTGCTGTCTGGAGGTGTGTGGCCCTGAGCCCTGCAGGTAGGGGAGACCACGGGAAAGACAAGATACGTTGTCCCTGAGCACAAATTTGTTCTGTGCTATGTTACCTAAAACATCTGGATGAAGATAATACATTAAACTGCATTATCAGAGAGTCAATAAAAATATATAGACCTGAAGACTATAAGCGAAACTATCACAGAATTGAATGAATTTTTCTCTTCCCTTTGGGAGTCATTGGAACATACTCTAAGATCACTTGGGAGGTTTATGTTCTTTTGTCTGACCCATTAATTAAAGTGTTAAGTATACTTAGTTGGGAATTTTTAGGAATTGATGAATTTAAGAATACTAATTAGCACAAAAGCCTGGTAGTCAAAAGATTTAGAATAAACTCCGTAAGCCAGAACAAATTGAAACCTTTTCTTTTTTCTCTACTAGTTCTTTCAGCTCTTTTACAATATTTCTTTCTAGAATATTGCTTCACAGCCCATGTATTTGTAAAATGGGTTTTATATAACTCTCTTCATTACTAATAACTTGAGAATATTGCTGTTTAATTCTAGAAGAATGTTTCCTTTTTATCATCTCTAATCATCAGGTGCAGTAGGTTACACATAACCACACCAAAACTGTTATTTTGTATTATGTATAATCGGGTTATTTTAGAATTTTGTAATTATACATGGCTTATTTGGCATTTAAAAGGATGAGACAAATTTCCAAGAAGATAACACCAAATGCATTTCCTCCTGTCCTTTGCGGGTTGTCACGATGACCTTGCCGCAGGGCCCTAACGAAGAAGAAGGGATCGTACTTCCACCCCTCTTCTCTGACAGAAGTACATCACAAAATGCCTGATGTTCTTGCCATGGTTGTTGTGCGATCAACAGGACCCTTCTAACATCTGAAGCTGAGTTACCTTCCCTGTTATTTTACCACATGCAGGACCCTGAGGCTATGAACAAATGTGGCTCAGAATGGGAAAAGCATCAAGTTGCTTGCTGGTTATAATTTGCTGTAATGGGGCAGATTTGTGCGCAATTGCAATAGAATTTGACTGGTAAAAATAAACCTGCTGATATTAGTAATGTTAAAGGTGACTATGGCTTAAAAATGTGTTTGTGGTACTTGGTCCCAGCAAGTACGGAAGTTATTTTATGGGACAGTATTTAGGTTTGTTACCATAGGTAGTTAAGTAGTTATTAGTCAGAAAGATAGCCAAGGAAATTAGACATTGAGCTTAATAAACAGAAGAGCCTGCGCCTGTTTGCTTCCCCAGGAAGCTACAGCTTCACACCCCAGGGGGTCACAACGTTGTTTCACCAAGGGGGGGGCACAGGAGGAGGTCGTTGGTTATAGAGGCCTGTCAGTCTAACTAGGGGGTTGACCTATCAAAACCCTGCAAATGTTTGGGAAGCTGATCAGTTATTTTGAAAAATCACCTGATCAATCCCAAACTCAAGCCAATATAACCCCAGGGGAAGAATTTCTCTCTCTCTCTCTCTCTCTCTCTCTCTCTCTCTGTGACCCACACTTGCCCATGCATTCATTATGTTCTTTCTTGCCCAGGAGCACATGCCTATTTGGGCCTAGCAGCCACAGGGCCCTCCGTAAGCCATGTGGGCTCCAAGGGACAAACTTATGAAATATACCCAAAGACACTGAAATTGAGAAGGGGTTGATAGTCACCAGAGGGGAGATGGGAGGGAATTTCAGGGGGAAAGGGGAAGGGTTTGGAGCAACAAGTATAAAGGACACATGGACAAAAACTAGGGGGGTGGAAATGGGAGGGGGATGGGGAGGGCTGGGATGGTGGGCTGGGATGGGAGCAAAAGACAGAAAACTGTACAAGAACAACAATTAAAATAAATTTAAAAAAAGAAAAAAGAAACTCTGGATACTGGCTTTTGCTTTGGTGTCATTGAAGCTATGGTTGGACTTTTTCCATGGCAGGACAGAGAGAGATGAAAAATTGGAAACCCAGGGGCAGATTTCCACCAAATAAATCATCTTGCCACACCACAGTCTTCTGTGCATGGGTACTTGAAATGTTTTCCTCACGATCTTGTGGAAGAGCCTGACTTTCATCACCAACAACTTCAACTGATAAAGTTGTTGATTGTAGACAGAGTTTTAAAAAATTAGTTTAAATTTATAAGTCAAAAATTTATAATTTAGTGTTCTCTGACATTGCCCTGCATGTTTTGGATGCAGTTAGAAAGGTACAGTGTGATAAAAAAATGTACTTGGTTTTTGTCCCTGGTTCCTGGCACAGAACTTCAAAAGCCTTAGGAAATGCCTGAGTGAAAAGAATTTCTTTGTTATGCCAATGAAGTGACTCATGCTGGGTTCTTGGATAGTTTCTGATGGGAGCTGGTCACCAGAAAGACCAAGCCTATGATGAAAGAGTTGAGACTTTCAACTGCCAGACTTCGGTGGAAGGAACAGGGGTTAGAGGTTGAGCTCAGTCATGTGACCAATGATTTAATCAGTTATGCATTTATTTGAAACCACAACAAAAACTGGATGCCAAATTCAGTAGGGTTTCACCTGCTTGGAAAACTACAGATGTGCCAGGAGGGTGATGAGCCCTGACCCCATGGAGGGCTGGTGCAGAAGTTCCATGTTTGAAACCCTCCCAGACACCACCTTCTGTATATCTTTTATGATAAAACTGTAATCTTAAGTATAGCATGTTTAGTGAGTTCTTTGAGTTGTTATAGTGAATTATCAAAATTGTGGAGACTGTTAGAATATTGGAGTTTGTAGCTAGTGGTCAGAACCTACTTCTGGGTAGGTTGTAAGCACCCAAATTTTATTTTACTTCTCTAATTTGATATTACACCAGTTAGGGTGGAAGCAGAATAGATGAAAAGGAGCCCTGGTACTCTAATAAGTTGCCTTTTTAGTACAGATTTATAGAGATAATGTCTTAGAATATAAATAGATATTTTTGACCTTCATTTTCTGAGAAAGCCACTTCCCAGTATAGTTAAGAGGGACTTTTGAAAGTCCTTCTCAATGCGAGGTGAGGGCAACTTGGTGACTTACATTTTTCCTGAAAGCTAACAAATAAAAGCTGCGATGAAGCCAGTTGTGTTGTTGGGATGGAACTTGAAAGGGTTCACTTGTGAGTAGAAATAAAGCCTGAGGGATTAAACAAGACCTTTGTTCTGAGATCAGTCAGACACAGAGTGACTTTGAACAAGAAGGAGTGTTTTCAAAGGATCATTCTAGCTGCTGTGTTGAGAATGAAAAAAGGAGAGGAATGGCAAGCGTGAGCATAGGTGACCAGTGAAGAGGCTGCTGCCCTAGTCTGGGTGAGAGATGATTGGATCGGTGCCGGATGTGGCAGATACTGAAGTTGCGAAGGAAAAAGGATGTGTGCAGTACACAAAGTTTTAAATAAAATTGTCCATATAACTGAAACCCACTATGAACTTTCCAAATTACTATAATAAAACACACACATACACACAATCCAATTTCCACCCACTTGTAAAAAAGTGCAATCCCATTGATTAAAAGATAAAGAATAAAGCCAGTATTTTGAAAGATGTAATTTGATAGAATAAACCTATTTCTTATTAATTAATATAAACACAAAATATTCAATTATGAAAAGAAATGCCTCAGTCATGAACTCTATCAAAGAATCCTTACTGAGTTTACTAGAAAAAAATATATATATTTAAAATGAAAATGACTTGGAATGGTCATTCAACTACTTAAAATTTGCAGAGTTGCATACCAGGTAGATGCTAACTATCTGGAACAAAGTAAACAAAAGAAAAAAGAACTTATGATATCAATGCTAAGTATTTTGAATCAAGGTAGAAGTGTTCAATAAGGGGATGAAGTGAGAATTAAATTGTAGGAGGTAAATGCACAAGGAGGTTATAACCATAATGCATTTTTCTATATAAACAGCACTCAGAAAGGAACAAAGGAAGAGAGAGAATGAAGGAAGGAGAAAAAGAAGAAAGTGAGAGAGAGAGAGGGAAGGAAGCATTAAAAAATATGCAAAGCACAAAAAAATGAGCAAAGAGAACTGTCATAACATGCAATAGAAATAGAGAAATTAAACTCATGTTTTTTATATTCTCCACAATTCTCTCAATTCCACAAATAGCTAATTGCTCAATTAATTATTCAAAGTAGGAATAATACAAGCCAATTTCTCTGAATCATCACATATACCCATAACAGTGACAAGAAAATAAACTTCTAAAAATTAACATAAATAACTTGATAAATAACTTGAATAAAAGAAAAATAAATAAATGAGATTACAAAATATCTAGAGAATAATGGTAGTGAAAACTCAACAAATCAAAATTAATAATCTATGAATAAAATAATGCTGAAAAAGTTAAATACTTACACGTATGAGCACGCAATGAACATTTCAGCAAGTATTTGTACAATTCTTATACTTGAAACCAACTATAGTGAAAAAAAATTTAGGGCAGACTTTTTTGAAAGCTCCTAAATTGGTACTGCCTTTATTTTCTTTAATTGTTATTCTGTATTAAATCTACGGGGCTTCAGTTTGAGACGATCCAAGTCTTACCCTTTCTATTTTCCCACTGTTGCCCTCAGTTGGAGGTGTCCTACATTTTCTTCTCTTTTTCTTTTTTTTCTTACAGATGTCAGAAGGGTGGGTTTTTTGTAGCTTCCAGGACACTTAGATTACAAGCCGTGAACCACAGAACCTTAAAGCCCTGTGAATGCCACTAAGATGACAAAAATTGACTAAAAGGCTGCTTTTCTTCAGAAGGTCATGAAATAATAAAAGAAAATGGGAGTTTTTACAAAAATAAAATATAAAAGCCAATTTAATGAGTCATTAATTAGAATACAGATATTTCAAGTTACAGTTTCAAGTTACAGTGTCCTAATATGTAAGACAATTTATTAAACTCAGCTGGAAAAGATATATTCAATTCCCTTTCCTCTGAAATAAGCGAGTTATAAGAGCCACATTGATGAATAATTGGGTGTTCTTTTCCCTTTTCTTCCCAGAATTACTTTTAGGTTATCACTGTGTCTCAAGATCTTGAAATCTATTTGTATAAGGCAGACTACTGGCCTCTGTGCATGGAGGAAGGTGAAGAATGTATATTTTTCTTATCTAGCATGTGAAATTTTGGTAATTAAAGATGGTTTCGTTAATTAAAAATTTTCAATGCATGATAGTGAGCATTAAGATATACCTTCATGGTCTTTTGGGGCTGTAAAGGAATAAGACAAGATCACAGAAATGGTAGAATCATAAGCCTTTCATCTGGTCCCACTTCTGATGAGATCAACTTGAAACATGTGTTTAATATCGGAGCCATAACGTCATCGAGCAAATGACTATCTCAGCATCAGGCATTAACCGCATCATTGACTGACTCAGATGTATGAGCAATACCAAGTGATCAATAGCATCTCCCACATACCTGCGGCCAATTGAGGCTTCTGTTATTTCATAATTTTCTGGACTCCCTCCCACTGTGACAGGAGTACAAATAGAAGAAATTGCTTTTTTTTTTTATCCTAGTTTAAAGTGTTATTTGATGGATATTATGTTCAATCATATTATATGTTCTTTTGAAGGTGGGGGTGTACACATAATAATGATATCTTAATACATAATTGTAACTCTGCTTAGATAACAAACAGGCAAATAAGGGAAAAAAATCAGGTGCTTGCCTCCAAGCAGGCAATACAGACTCTACCCACTAAAAACACCATTAAAAGTTGTAACCCTCTTTGTTTCTGAGTGTTCTCTAACAGCAGATGCTATGGAGGGCCATAAGAAATCAGGACAAATATTTAAAATATTTATATAATATTTGGATAATTAGTAAATGACATTTTGCTGGAGATATTTTCTATAAATCAATATATGACTTAAAATAAATTTTAACCTGTACATTTATATCTGTATTTCTTGTTCAGATTAGAAAGATCTAATTAATCAAAAATATATAGATATTCTAAATATATAAACAAAGATAAATTTCTTTATTTGAAAGAAAAATACTAGTTAACTTTCTATTTAAAGTCCTTCTAAGAGTAAGAAAAAGACTAATATCTAAATAATAATTTAGTCATAGCATATGCACAAATATTTTTACATATATCTCAATAGATGTACCTCAGTTTTAAATATAATATTGAAAATTGCAAAATTATCCATCCCCAAACTCTGGATAAATGAGCGTGGGGCATGGTTAAGTGAGTGTCTAAATGTGTAATGTGACAGAGCTAATACACAAGTGATGTAGGTTTCTCGTCCATCACTCTTGCTCTTTAATGCTCATCAAAATGTCATATTCTTTTATTTCATTAATTTTTTCTTTATTTTTACTGACATAACATATTATTTTAATTGAAAAATAATATTTAAAATCAACTATATTAACCTCATTGCAGTATTTTTTAATTTCTATATTTATTCTTTTCATACCTTGCAAAATTAAATAAAAATACTATAACATTTATATTCAGTGTGTTATTTTGTGTTTGTAGATAGTTAATGTTTATATTCACCTTACTGTTATTTAACTTAAGTTTACAAAAGAAGGTTATTTTCATAGGCACCATGGAGTATTAAAATAATGTTACAAATTATTTTGTCAAAATGAATAAAGAATCTTTTAAGAAAAACACAGACACATATAAAAGCAAATACCTAAAATGTTAAATTATTGACAAAAAGCAGCATTTGCCTTCTCAAAACATGGCTTTTCTTTGCACCATGTATTGACCAGAATCCAAAGACAGTGTTTTTAAAGGTTATTTCTTTGTAAAGGTAAAGATGTAAGATGTATTTTATATACAAATTCAAATGTCAATTTTTATAATCATGCCAAAGATAGAAGTCACCTTTTTAACTTTCTCTGACAGAAGTTTTCAATTTATTGCTATTTCTAGTCAATGTTTGCGACTTGTAAGAGTAGAAATAATCTTTTTTTTTTTTTTTTCAGAAGTTAGACAGATTTTACTATGATAACTTTCTGGGGATAAGAATCGGGAACCTCATTTTTTAGATGGGGATTATTTCAACTACCTAGAGATCGATACGGCTGAATTGTATCAAGTATATTCTGAGAGAGCAGTCATTTTTTTACCATTTGCAGCTGGTTTGGGAACTCTCCTTTTCCAAGAGCGTGTACTTTCTATAGCTTCATTTTATCTATTAATTTTCTAAATCTTATTAGGAATATTTAACAAAGATTTTTTATGTAGAAATTCATTTTTGTGAATTTGTGTTTTCTCTCTTTGAAGATTCAAATCTTGGATGTAGCATCTATAATTTCTCTATTAAGAGACAATGGACATGTACACAGATGTAATGATCAAATTGCCATGGAGATAAGCATATCACCATAGCAACTTGAATCAAGTATCAGTGTGTGAAAAATGCTGAGGGGTGGGGAAGAAACCGTGCATATGTGTATGTACTTTGAATCTTTAAAAGCTAAAGAAGAGTGATTTATCTTCTACTAATTAGTGACTCTCTTAACAATTCCTTGAAGAAGTAGATTCACAGCCAACTTGTCAATTCTGGTGTTTGCCCTGCATCTAACAAACTTATTCTGTGTATACGGTAAATTAGCTCCTCTCTCGCCGCTTCACTTAGAATATCCTTATATTTCTAAGTTTATAAAGAGTATTTCAATTGTTTCCATGATGGGTCAGCTTAGTTAACAATAAAAAAACTGCTGGGCATTCAGAACATGGAAGGACACAGAGGAGATACTAAAGAATAGACAATTACACTAATGAGTCAACAAGAGTAATATAAATAGACAAGAACTTAAAAAATCAGGCTTTTTATTATGTTTAATTTTATATTTTATTAGTCAGAGAATTGGAGTTAGATTAGAAAGTGCAAAAATGATATATTTTATCCTTGTTCACAGTGTGTCCCCCTTCCATTTAAGAGGGCTGGTGGTGCATCTGTACCCACTGCCATGTGACTTCATTGCCAAGGAATATCAATCCCACCACTTGGACCTTGGACTAGGCCTTATAGCCTTCTTTGACCAATGGAATGTGAGTTTGCCCACATTTTGGGTGAGCAGAAGGAAATTGGAGAGACATTACATTTCTCTGAAAACTTTTTTGTTCTTTTCTCCTTCACACAGAATGACATGTCTCAGACAGAGGCTGCTCCTCAGCCGGAGTCCTGGGAAGAGAGGGAAGGTCGATCAGAGCAGCTACAATGATACTTAGTTGCCATTGTAAGGCTGCTGCGAACCACTAACCTTTTCCTAAACTTTGTCAATCTGACAAATATACCAATTAAAATACACCTATTTTTTGTTATTGATCTCTCATCTTTCACTCTTTTTTCATTTTTATTGTTTAAAGTTCTGGCAAGTACACAAAATGAGTTCTGGCAAGTACACAATATGTATTCCCTTACACATTGTAGGTGCACACAAGAGCATGCTCAACCACACGCACATTTCACAGATCTCTGGAATGTACTCATCTTGCATAACTAGAATTTTATACCCATCAAACAGCAGCTCCCAGTTTTCCCCACCCTGGGGCCCTGGCAACCACCGTTCTACTTTGCGTTACTGTGAGTTCAGCAGTTTTAGATTCCATATATAAATGTAGCCATGCAGTATTTGTCCTTCTACGACTGGCTAATTTTGCTTTGCATAATACCCTTAAGGTTCATCCGTGTTGTGGCTTATGGCAGGAACTCCTTCTTATCTGAGGGCTGAGTGACTGCAGGAGTAAACTACATTTCTTTATCCACTCATTCATCAGAGGACACTTAGGTTACTTCTGTATCTTGGTTACTGTGATAATGCTGCAATGACCCTGGGAGTGAATATATTATAAATATATTCATTTATATATGCATTCATTATATTTATATATAATATATCCATTCATTATACATATACATAAACACATATATGTATGTATGACATGTCTCAAAATACATACATGCCTGTATGCATGTATATTCACTCCCAGGATCCTTTATATATATGGTCTGTCCAGGAGGTATCCAGGCATGTAATATGAAAAACAGAGTCATTTACTGAAGAAAATACAAGATATAAGAAATACTGTACATGGGACAATGATGCTCCAGTCCCCTTCCAAGTAGGCACCTTGGGACCCCACACAGCTCTCACAATCATCATCAGCTGTCCCATCATATTCTCCTGAATCTCATCAATGGTCTGAATACTCTTCAAAAGTGATTTTAGTTTTGGGAAAAGCCAGAAGTCTCAGGGAGCCAAATCTGGGCTGGAGTGGGGCTGAGTCACCTGGGTGATTTGATGTTTTGCCAAAAACTGCCCATGATGCATGAGTGGGCATGTTGTTGTGATGAAGCTGCCAATGACCAGTTACCCAGAATTGTGGCCTTTTGAATCATCCAAATAGTTTCTGTTCAGACTCAAAACAAAGTTTGAGGCAGATTGGTTGCTCTACTTGCACAGTTGTTTTGCATGTGATGGCCACACAGTGCACATGCTCACTCAACAGCGCCGACTGTCCCCACTGACTAGTACAGTGAAGTTGTCATTATTCACACATGTACATTCCAGTCCGCCCTCCTTGGATGTCAGGTTACATCAATGTCATGTAAACCAATCTCGTATTAACAATGGCTGGATTTACACTAATGCTATAGAAACTGTTCTTGTTATATTAAAAATGGCTGGTCTTTTTCTGGAGAGAACATGTATATTCTCTCTCTCGCTCCATATATATGTATGTATACACACATATAATCTTTGAGATCCTGATTTAAATTCTTTTGAATATATACCAAAATTAAGATTGTTGGGACAAATTAATATCATATTTCTAATTTTTTTGGTGGGGGAATTTTCCATTTTTAATATACTTTCAGCAGAGCTGACTTGATCCCAGATCTTTGTCTTATGCTGCATTAATCAGAGTAAATTTTTTTCATGTGGTTCACTGAAATTAAGTGTCCCACCTGGAACTGTGAAAGAGAGACATCACATCCCCCTGCTCCCACCTGGGGACCTGAGCTTGGAAGAATTCAGACTGGTCCTGCTGTAACAACATGCGTTAATGAAAAAAGTCCTCTGAGAAGGGTTCATGCCCTACCCTTCTATACCTCTCTAGTCAGTGTCACAAGCGGTTAACCTTCAGTTAGGTGAAATAGAGTTTTCCTATTTTTAAAATCTGCTTGTTGAATGTCTTGATCATTTTGTTATAGAAAATCAGCTGTCATCCCTCAAGTCCTCCCTCTCTCTAAACCATTGATATCCAAACTTTTGATGTGTCTCTGGGCCACATTAGAAGAAGAAGAGTCATCTGGGCCACACATTAAATATGTAAACACTAACAAAAACTGAAGAAAAAAAGTTTTAAGTAAATTTATGATTTTGTGTCAGGCTGCATTCATAGCCATCCTGGGCCGCATGCAGCCTGCGGGCCACAGGCTGGACACCCATCGTAGGTAACCACTGATCATTTTTTTTTATAGATTTGCATATTCTGGATATTTTATATAAATGAAACCCTACAATATATAGCCCTTTGTAATTGACTTCTTTGATATTATCAACCGTTTTCAAAGTGAATCCGTGTTATAGCGTGTGTTGGTACTTCATTTTCTTTGTTGTTGAATGATATTCCAGTGCATGGATGTTCTACTGCTTCTTTCAGTCACATTTCATTTATCCATTCAACAGCTGATGGACATTTGAATTTTTTCCACTTTTTATATTATACTGCTATGAACCTTCTTGTGCAAGATTTTGTATGGATATATGTTTCCATTTCTCTTGAGCATATACCTAAGGATGAAATTGCTGAGTCACATGATACTTATGACTTAAACTAAGTCAACTAAGAGTTGAACCATGTTTAACTCTTTGAAGAACTGATGGGTCTATGTGTTCTACTGCAACCCTACCACTTTACAGTCCCACCAACAGTGTATGTAGGTCCTGATTTTTCTATATCCTTCTCAAAACTTT
Source organism: Anoura caudifer (assembly GCA_004027475.1). Taxonomy (NCBI): domain Eukaryota; kingdom Metazoa; phylum Chordata; class Mammalia; order Chiroptera; family Phyllostomidae; genus Anoura; species Anoura caudifer. Next base: position 125,427 of record PVKU01004202.1, read on the forward strand.
TGTAACTTGTTTATTTTTATTACAGCCCACCTAGTGGGTATAGAGTGCTATATCATTGTGGTTTTGATCTACCTATTTTGGTTGACTAATTTTTTGAACATCCTTTCAAGTGCTTATTAGTCAATTGCATATCTTCTTCAGAGAACTGTGTGTTCAGATACTTTGCCCATTATTTAATTTTGTTGTGTTTTTATCATGTAGTTATACCACTCATATATTTTCTGCATAAATGGGAATACAAAATATAGCCCCAATCAGACACATGGTTTGTAAACTTTTTAACCATACATGCTTTTATTAGTATCTTTACTGGTGCTCATTGTATTTGCACATATTGTTACTTGCTTTCAGTGTGAAGAATTACCATGAGTATTTCTTGTGTAGTGGGTCTGCTAACATTAAATTCCCTCAGTTTTCTTTATCTGAGAGTTTATTTATTATTATTTTTGCCCTCATATTTGAAAGATAATTTTATCTACGGCCTCCATTATCTGATGATAAGTCAGCAGTTGATCTTATCTTGGCTCCCTCCCACTTGTTTCACACAACATATTCTCTTTTCCTGTGCTTTTCAACTTGTACTATGATGTGTGTAGATGTGGATCTTTTCGTCTTTATCCTAATTTGGGCTTATCGATCTTACTATATAGGTAGATTAATGTTTTTCATCATTAGGAAAGTTTTTAACCACTGATTATTGGAATTTTTTCTGTTTATTTCTCTACTCCCTACCTCGTGTGTGAAAGAAACATCAATTGGTTGTCTCTTGCACTTCCCCAGCCAGGAACCTGGCCTGCAACCCAGGCATGCGCCCCGCATGGGAATCCAGCCATCAACCTTTGCGTTCGCGGGCCAGTGCTGAGCCCACTGAGCCATACCAGCCAGGGCTCTACCTCATGCTTTTATATGTTCACGTTGATGTGTCCCTCATAGTGACATGAAAACATGTGGTTGGGAGCTTAGAGGAGAGAGAGCCCAATCTTTCTCCACAGATTTACTAAGATTTAAACATCCATAAAGCTGAGCTGGGGAGATGGGAGGGAGTAAGTAGGTTTTGATTCAAATTTTACAGAACCTAGGTTTTCTTACAGGTTTTTTTTTTTTTTTTTTCATTTGCTGTATCCCCTAAGGACAATTTCCAGTGTCTCTAACTACTTGCTTTTGCAGTGTTTCCCAGATCTGTTTTGCTGGGGAATGGGTCGATAGAGCTCTTCATGTTATCATCCCAGAACGCTGTTTTACATTTAAGTCTTAGTATAATGATGGATTTACATTTAGTGATGAACCATTTGCTTTGCTGAATCAGGATTGCTGAATCACATGCTGCTGAACAAATTCTTTATTAATAACTGCACCAAAGATTCATGAGCCGCCACCAAATGCCTGATAATCTGTTATTTTAAGGGTTATGGTAGGCCAAAATACTAGGTTCCATGTAGTTTATATTCTAGTTAATTTTCGTGACATATAGTAGTCTATTTTGCAAATTAACACAAAATGCTTTCATCATGTTGCAATTGTTTACTCATTGCCTGAATGATGAAATTAAAATTACGGTTCATCTCAAGGCTCTCTACATACAACTCCCACATTGCTTTTCCAGGCAAACTTCCTTCTCCCTTATATGAAGCCTTCAGAAAAATCTTAAAAAAAATTCAAACAACTTTTTTTCTTAATCATAGCCAATGTATGTGTCATCTGACCTTGTCATATATGCCATTTCTTCAGGAACATATTCACATTTATCTTAATTCCATCTTCATCTTCCCAAGAAATATCTCACCAACAATTTCTTAGGATCTATAGCCACTCTAAAGAGATCATCTCTGTCTTGTATTTTCTCCAAGAATTCTTTACAGAATCATTCCTTTGATACCTCTCTGGAATTTTCTCATATTGTTAGTGAGTTCATTTCATACCCACATGTCATCAAATGAATTTAAGCTTATTGGACGTAACATTAATTCTTATTTATTTTTCCTCTCCCAATAGAAAAAATGAGTGTTTTCAATGTACAATATACAAAAATGTAAATTAACCACTTTCAAAGATTTAATTTTTAAATTAAAAGGCTAAATTTTATTTAATTTCATATATTTTTACTTGTTACTTTATCATAGTAGGTAACTAAGCATTTCATTGTTTAATGTTTACTTCAGAGAAAAATTAAATTCACAAATTAGTTAATATTTCTCTTCTCTGCAATATTGATTTGTGTGATAATTTTAAAGTTTTGTTGACTAATTTCCAAGATGTCACTGGGATATGGAATTCTTTCAATCTTCATATTTACTCAAATAATTACATATTTTTTCTTACTTTATATTAAAAAAAAGAGAGGAATGCATTGCCAAAACTTCTATGATTTATAGCTTTGCATCAGTTACAAGCAAAGTAACAATATTGTCTGATTCTGAAACTAGGGTATTAAATGTTAGAAATAATTTTGATTTGAATCAAAAAGCAATAAATCATTCTGGAGGTATATTTTTGGAAAGTACTATATTAGAATTTGGTAACTGAAACATTTAATACAATAAAAAATGCACTCTATATGAAAACTCAAGGTAGATGTTCAAAATATTTATAAAGCCTTCCCACTTTCCCTTTTCTCAAAATAATCTGATATTAATATTTTGGTTGATATGTAGAAAGTCAGTTTTATTTAAAATATTTTTTCTTAAATGAAATCCTTACTACTCAATCTATTTTATGTATGTTCTTCTTATATTGAATGACATTTTGAAATATCAATATGATTCAAGCTTCAGGCAAATTTAATTTTAATCTATACTTCAATCAAAAAAACATTTTTAGCACACTATGTTATGATTGTGTTTTTCATTTTATACACACATACATATAACACTGGAAACATATCTGTAAATGTATAAAAAGTAAAAGGTTAACATTTGTTATTCAGATGTATCATATATAGATTAATACCTAAACAATCACAACCTAAAATAATGACAATAATAAAATATACAAAGACACATCCACTTCTTCAAAAGTTACATATATAGTAATTATCAGAGGGAAAGAAGGTGGGGACAGGTAGGACAGGATTTAGGGAAATAAATGGTGATGGAAGGAAACTTGACATGGTGGTGAACACACAGTATAATATATAGATAATGTATTATAAAATTGTACACCTGAAACCTCTATAATTTTTCTAACCAATGTCTCCCCAATGTTATCAATAAAAATAAGTAAATAGAAAAATACACAAAATATAGCTTTTTGAAACACCCAGTAAATGACCACAAGCACAAGTACATTTTCACACAAACGCGCGCACGCACGCGCGCGCACACACACACAAATGCTCCTATATCAGAATTGCAATGTCAAGGTCTTCAGCAACTTTGTCAGAGTTATAGAAGAACAGCATCTCTGGACCTAATCACAGCATGTTTCATGAGGCAGCAGTAATATCAATCTGGAAGATTGTTGGAAATAAGAAATTTTGGTCCTCGCCCCTAACATCTTCAATCAGAATCTGTGGGGTTGGGGCCAAAAATGCCCATTATGTTTTAACAAGCTATCTAATGGGGGTGTCTACTTTTGACATCTCTGGGCCACACTGGAAGAAAAAGAGTTGTCTTGGGCCACACATTAAATATATAAACATTAATGAGAACTGATGAGCAAAAAAAGGTTTTAAGTAAAGGTACAATTTAAGAAAGGTTTTTAAGTAAATGTATGATTTTGTGTTGGGCCACATTCATAGTCATCCTGGACCATGGGTTGCATACCCCTAGATGATTCTTATACATATGAAAATTTGAGATCCTTTAATATGAAACAAGGCTGATTTTCTAAGCATATGTGCCCTCTCAATTATGCTAAGAAAATAATCTATAAGCCTTCTTTCTGCTCTTTCTAGCATATAAAATAATTCTGTCCTATGAAGCAATATGAGGACACAACAGACCAAGGGAGACTAGAAATATTTCATACGGTTTTATTTTTTCATTGATCTCTCTAAAGAGGGAGAAAAGTGCTGCTTGAATAACTTTGTTATGTAGAAATGCAATGCATATTTGTACTATTAAGCATAGAAATTATATATCTTACATGCTTGTCATTTAAGGAGAAATATCCTAAATCCACTTAAGCCAAAGTTTGGTTTGAAAATTAAGTATGATTCTCGAATGAACTGATGTACTTACCCATCTTTCATTAGCCCATCAGTTCAGGGATTAATTGTGCTTTTAACTTCTCTGTTAAGTAGTGAATGTTTAACGTTTGGCTGCATGTGAAATTTAATCCAATTTGCGGCATTTGCTAGTAAAACACCAGTCTTCTTGTTCGTGAATTTCCCTTCAGCCATGGTCATATTTTCAGTGTGATACATTTAACTTCTATGCCTTTATGTAAGATCCAGAAATCTTTAACAGCACATTACTGAGAATTTGCTATAAATTACTGCAGGTCAAACAGAGGCTTCAATTTATTGAGGCTAGGATGCCAGTAATTTGGGAGGCTGATTATGATTTGTTGAAGACTCTCTCAAGGTAGATACACAGAAAAGGAAGTTGGAAACCACTAAAGACAGTAACTTAGTACGGCATGAATAGGTCCCTCTTTTTTCAATTAACTGCTGAATTAATTTTGTAGTTCCCTGAATAGTTTAACTGTTCAATTTCTCCATCATGCTACTATTATTTTATTTTAATGGATTTAAAATATGGTAGTCTCTAGAAATATGTTTAAGTATATTCCTCTCCAGCAGGCACGGCTTTAGCATTCTATTCTCCAAAAATATGTGCTGGGTTCCCTTTCTAATACTTCTCAATGTGTGACCATCCAACACCTCCAGCACAGCGGCCCACTGACCTGTATTTTATTCAAGTTGACCCAGTCACGCATCATTATCATTAAGTTTTATTATGCTGAGGTGTTATAGTCATCGCAATTTTGATGAGTGATGGTCTATATAAAGTCCTTCACAATTTAATGCTTGCAGGCCAAAGATTTTTTTGTATACTTTCAGATATCAAAGTCATATTCCATAAGGGAAAAAAGCCAACTTCTATAGAGCCCATTTATAGACTCTGAATGTTTCCATGGTAAGAAAAAAATATTTGATCTCATTTTGTAAAAATCTGCACTCTGATTGAAATACATACATATATACTCCTATAGAGTAAAAGCAGAAGTTATGTTTTAATTTTTATTTTTCATTATTTAACTATAGAGGTTGAAATTAAAAAAAAAATGGTAGTATGTCCCCTTGTACATTTTCTTTTAATTCAGTGCTGCTATAGTTTTTTTCCCTATGATAAAATTCAGGATAAGGCTATACTTTGAGTAGTTGGAGTTTACAGAGTGCACAGTTTCATGCAAAATATGTCCTAAATTAAAAAATGCATTTTAACTAGTGTACATGACTCAGTTTGATGTTGTGACTTATATCTGTCTCTCTATAATACATTGGGTGAGTAAAAGGTACCTAGACCTTCTCTCTTTACTTCTGTGGAAGAGCAAAGCTAATGAGAAAGTGTTTATGTGTTAAATTGATAATATTTGAAAGTAAGGCACAGAAAAAATATCTGTGTTCTGATAAGATTATCCAGTACATTTAGCATGATAATAAATCTATTGTGATAGCCTGGACCTCATACTTATTTCCTCAGTTCTCCTGGAAGTCCAGTGTATAAAACCCGACAGATCCATGTTAAGGTTCAGAGAGAGCCATTAACACAAGACCTGGCATCGACCTTATCAATCAAAGAGGAAGATTTCCAGATCTGGGAAAATATCACATGCTGAGACCAAGTATGTATGGAGGGAGGAATAGAGCAGGTAGGGAGAAGACTGCCTGATTGGATACCACCGCTGTATTTTGCTTTCTGTGTATGTCAATAAATGGGCCTTCTATGCTATTCAGTACGAGTATTAATTTGACTGAGCAATGTGGATCACCCAGAAGATTGGTCATCCAACTTTCTGTAAAATCCAGAGAGTAGGTAATTTAGGCTTGTCAGCCATGACTTAGATTTGCCAGCTCTGTAATATGACATGAAAATAGCCCTAGACCATACATAAATAAATGAATGTGGCTGTGCTTCTATATGTTTGTTATAAACAGTGAGATTTTAATTTCATGTAATTGTCTAATGTCATGAAATATTATTCTCCTATTTTATTATTTTTCAATTATTTAAAAATAAAAATACCATTCTTAGCATATTTAAATTTAAATATGTAAAATCTTGGTTGAAGACCAAATAATGTATATTGACAGAAGCATAACATAATCTTTAACAGCAATTTATCTTTTAGATTTTTTTTAAAAAAGAGATGCGTATGTAATAGATGTAACAGTTAAGGTATTGGGATGTCACATAGAAGAATATTTATTCATGAAATTTTACTGATGCAGACTATGGAGGAAAAAATACAAGATAAAATCCTAGGCCATAAAGTATTTTGCAATTTGCTGGTTGAAGATAATAAATATTAACTAACTGCAATAAATATTAACACAAAACAAAATGTTGTACATATCATAAAATATTTTTAAATATAAAGAAGACAAATTATAGATTTGTCAAATGAGGCTATTTTTTATAGGGAAGATAGCATACTATATAGGGATTTTTATATTTAATGAATATGTAGAATTTCAAAATAAAAAAGTATTTTAGGCAAATGAAAGAAAAGAAATAAAATTATTGAGGTAGTTAAGGTGTATTGACATCCTACATTGAATGAGGTTGAGTGTCATGTCACTCAGAGTCTTACACGTGAATGAAAAACTTGGAAGTGGTCCTGACTGGTGTGGCGGAGTGGGCTGGGTGTGGTCCCACAAAGCGGAAGGGTGCTGGTGTAATTCCTGGTCCAGACACATGCCTGGTTTGCAGGCCTGGTCTCCAGTTTTGGTGGGTACAAGGGGCAACAGAGCAATGTCTGTCTCACACGTTGATGTTTCTATCTCCCTCTTTCTCCTTCCCTTTCCCTCTCTGTAAAAATAAATAAATAAAATGTTAAAAAAGACAAGGCAGTATATAATATCCTAAAATGAGGAGCCATTCACATCTGCGAATGAAAAATTAGATATAGAGATATATAATTGGTGGGGGCATGAAAAATAAATTGGAAGTAATGTGATATTTAAGAAAGAGACACCAATTAGAAGAATATTAATTCAGTCCTAGAAAGAGATAAATGTTTATACAAGGGCAATAGCAGGAGAAATGGATGGATCACTTTAAAGAAATGTCTTAGAGATATTGTTTATTCCATTGAGATATAAAGGGAAGAGAATTGAGGCTAAATAGCTTTCTGTCTTAATGATAAGGGACATTAACATCATTAACATTAGCTGTTTTGTACTTTGCAGGTCAAATCCACGTTCATGCATGGAATTTCATTTAAACTTTAATCGATTCAACAGGCTAAATTCAGCATTAATATGTTCCTTTTGTAAGAGAATTTAAGTTTAGTACGTTAAAATTTTGGATATATCATACTGTAAAGGCAGATTATTAAAAAGAGCACCTTTGAGTCTAACTCTACTATTTCACTAATTGAATGCTCCTTAACTATACAAATGTTGGATATATTGAGTATAGCAGGTAACTTCCTAAAACTTGAAAATGTGAAAAATGTGAGACATAGATTTTACTGAACGCTATCACAGACGTAGGAGCAGAAGTAGGAAGAATGAATGAAATTCACTCTGGGCAGAAAGTCTGAGGTGATAGGAATACAAAAAAGAACTTGTTTGTTTTTTTAAAAAATGTGATGTGAAGTGAAAATATAGAGTGATGGGTGCCATGCTAAGGTAGTAGTCTGATAATTGGCTTCAGGGTATTGCATGATAAAATCTCGGATGAGCACTCTGTGATCAAAGTAGCATTTATGTGATCAGATGAGATAGGCACAAGCCAAGCAGGAGAATAAGACGGAACAACCACAGCAAAAACAACTTGGAGCAATTTTCTGTATCTGTAGGGAACTGGAGAGGGCAGACACAGGTCAAATCAAACTTATATGCCGCTCTCAGCAATAGGTTGTTCTCAAAGGAAGCTGTGTTCCTGGCAACGATAACAGTGATGTTGATTCTACAAAAGCTGTGTTGTAATAACTCTGAGATATTATCCATTAAAGACATAATTATAAATCAGTAATATAAACTATTGCTAATTAGTTTATTGCTAATAAACTATTGCTAATCAGTAATATAAACTATTGCTAATTAAATGCTAGTGAAATATTTTCTTCACTCAGAATTTTATTTTATACTTAATGAAAAGGAGATTTTTGGGACCTTGAATTATATATCTCTTTGATGCATATATAAATAAAAAATACAAGCAAGGTAAATTTAAGATATCTTTAAAACTGTCTCCCAATCAAAGTGTGATCTACTGAGTTTCTTTTCAACTTAGTGTCATCGTTTGTGAAAATAGCATCTTCTATGCTATTAAGAAAGTTGGTGATGCACATTTTATTGAAAAAAATGTATTCCTTTATTATCTCTGAGATGTTCCTCAAACTGTTGAACAGCCTAGAATATACATTATAATGTATCTGACAGACTCTCAAATGCCTTAGGAAGAAATAGATGGATGCCAGATACAAATATAGAAAGATAGATGATTGATAGGCAATAGAATTTAAAACAACTGTGGCATAAGATTACCAATAGGTAACTCTGAGTCAAGGGTATTTGGGAGTTCTTTATATTACACTAATACCTTTTCTATATGTTTGAAACTATGTATTTGAATAATGGATTAAGCTTACATTTAGCATGATTCTGGCAAGATAATTGGTTTTGATTTCCATCATATCTTTTAAACAATGGAGAGAACAATCAGGAATGACAGTGAAACAGCATGTGAATTACATGTTCAACAGAAATAATTAACAAAATATATCTATGAATCATTAAATATGTGTGGTTGTTGCCAAGCCACTAGGAACTACAGAACATTCCTGAAACACTACCACATGGAGTAAGTGCAGGGGGAATTAAAAAAAAAAAGTTGTGTGGAAGAGAACTGATATTGACTATGAGAAGTAGAGTCTGGATGTCACCACCAAATACTCAATTCCCAAAGGAGAAAAAAAAAATAGGGAAAATGTTGATTTTGGGGTCTGAGAACAACTAATAAAACTGGAGGGAAAATTCTTGTGGCCTATAAGGGAATATGACTAAAAAAGGCAGTTACCAATAGTCCACAGAGCATACAAAGTGTCATATGATTCTAATTACTTGAGGATCTAGATATATCTAAAAAGAAATACTTAATTCTAGAAGTACAAAATCTTATCCTGAAAAAATACTGCAGAAAGACTTACTTGTATTGATGAGGTCAATAAAACAGAAATTTAAATAGTGTGAAAGACAAGAGAGAGAAAACATGTTAAATATCACCAGGGAATAGACACAAATATATATCATTGTTATTGAGTATATCTGAAATATATTATATTAAAAAATTAAAAAATAAAGTATCCTATTCTCTCAAAATTCACTATCCAGCACATTTTCAGAAATATATTAGTTTTAGATAATATGAGCCTTCTGTATTTCAAAAGTTTAAAGAAATGAAAGAATTAAAAAGTTTAATATAAAGAGGATACTACGACAAGAGTTACTGCAGATGTGTAAAATAATGAAGAAATAAAGGTTATGGTAACTTAATTAAAAACTCACTGGTTTAAATAGCACATAATGAGAAAATTAGTGAAAGGATGAGGAAGCAGAACTTTGATAATGAATGTAAGAAAACAGAAATAAAAAGAGAAGCCAAATGGTATCAAGACTAAAAAGGAAAGTTTTAAAATTAATATAATAGGAATTCTAAAAGAAGAGGTAAGAGGGGATAAAGGAAATAATCAAAGAAATAATGACTGGAAATTTTGCAAAAGTGATAGAAGAGGAGAATCTTCAGATTTAGGTCACATTAACCACATCTAGAATGTATTCATGGCTAGACACAGTGACATGAAACAAACAAGAGAGATAAGAAAGAAAGAAATACAACTTGCTTTCAAAGGAATAACCAGTAGACTGACAATTGAGTATTCAACTTAAGCTATGAGAGTAAGATACTGGAACAATGTCTTCAAGGCTATGAGAAAAATAACTCTAAAATTATACAATTATTCAAATAATCAATTAAGAATGTGGTTTAAAAAAGAGTGTTATCAAACAAAAACATAATAAAACAAGACTTACACAGCTTAATATCAATAGATTCTTAATAAAGGAACAGTGTTTTTTCAATTTAAGATTTAGTTAATTATAACATTGTAATTTCCGTCAGTATTTTAGGTTCATTATGAAAGGTAAAAGCTCTCTATTAAATCGTGACATTTAAATGAATACAAGATTAATTATAATTTAAATATTAAAAAAGATGTAGCTCAGTAAAAATAAAATACAGTGCTTTAAGAAAAAGAAAGACAATCTCTGAAGGAAGATTTGAGATGCAAGGAGAATGGTGCCTATTTCAGTTGCCTGGCAGTATGTGTATGGTGTTATTCCATTTTAGATTTTACACATGCATGTAAATATATGCATAGACAGATATACAGGGTGGAGCAAAAGTAGGCTTACAGTTCAAATGAAAAATAATACAATAATTAATAAATAATACATGAAAAAACTGTGTATCATGTACTCACAACTATAAACCAATTTTGCCCCACTGTGTACATTTAAAAAATATAAAATATATATATGCAACAGGGAGAAATATACAAAGATATGAAATCTTTCAAAAATATATGCTTTTTCTAGGTAGCATTCAAGAAAGTTGTTAAATATATGCATATATATTTTTTATTTTAGAATAATTTCAGAAGTATAGAAATGTTGGAAAGATAGTACAGACTTTTCATCTATCCCACACCCAGTACCTTCTATTATCAATATAACAGTATAGTATATTTTCCATGAATAAGAGTGCAAATAAAACCAATACTGGTACCTTATTTTTAACCTTACTCCATCTTTAATTAATATTGTCTAAGACTTTACCAAACGTCCTTTCTGGGCATTCTTGTTATTGTTCCAGGATTCCTGTCAGTGCGCTACATTATATTTGGCCTTCCTGTCTCCTCAGACTCTTTCCAGACCTCCCTCATTCTGATGACCTTGACAATTTTGAAGAATACTTGTCAGATATTTCTGTAGAAGCTGGCCTGATTTGGGTTTTTCTGATGTTTTTCTTTTTTCCCCTTTTCTCATGATTAGGTTGAGATCATATGTTTTTGAAAGGAAGGCCACAGAGGTAAAGCGCAGGTCTCATCACATCATATCCTGATACATGTTATCAACATGACTCTTCAATGTCGATGTTGACTTTGATCACCTACATGGCTGAGGTACCGTTTGCCAGAGTTCTCTGTAACACTGTAAAATCACCCTCCTCTTCTCTTTCTGTACTGTGCCCTTTGGAAGGAAGTCAGCATGTGAAGCCCAGACTCTTTAAGTGGGAGTTTTGTTCATCTTCTCCAAGGCAGATTATCTTCAAAAATTATATAAAGTTATTTGAATAAGAATTGTGCTTATTCTATTTGTTTATTTATTTATTTATTTCATCAGTATAGATTCCTGGTTACTTATTTAGATTGTAATCAAATACTACTTAATTATTATTTTTTGCTCAAATTTCTCCAGCTTTGAGCATTGATAGGGTTTTCAGTTGACTCTTGTCTCGCTTTGACATACCCTGTTTGGGGTGTGTGTGTGTGTGTGTGTGTGTGTGGTGTTTTGCTTTTTTGTTAGTTTGTTTTAAACTTTCCTTTTTTCTGGAAACATAATATGCTCCAGGCTTATCTAGTATATTTCCTGTCCCCATACATAAGCAGTTATTTTTCCAAGGTATCCTAGCTCCCTGTATTTGCAAAATGGCATCAGAAGTTAATGTCTGTACTTATTGCTTGGCACAATCATTTTGTCATTTATTTATCCAACCAAACACCTTCTTCTTCTTTTTTTCACTCTTGAACCCATTCTTTCAATTACTTCATAATTTAATTTATAGTAAGTCTTATTTTGCTTCTACCTTATGCACAGTGTCTATGATAAATACTTAAGATATATTCCTATTGATCATTTGGAAATGTTTTTCAACGTGTGCATGGATTTTTCCCCTTCTATCCAAAGTTTTTTGAATGTGCGTGTGCTGAGTGCTCTGTAAGAATACAAAGTCTGAAGTAAAAATTATGTTTTTATTTGGAGATTCCTACAATGAGTATAAATTTAGACTCAAACCTGCATGTAGTAAGGATGCAGATTTTCCATTTCTTGTAGCAGATGTAGCCACTATCCTTTCTTCTTTTATCTTGGATCTTACTTCTTAGAACCGCTGAATTGGTTCCTCACACGTACTTAATTCCTGGGCTTTAATTTCTCCTTTCATTATTTTACCTCTATACTTACCTTCTTTTGGTTTAAGAACACGTGTACTGTTTTGAATATTTCTCCCACCACACTACCACAGTATGAAATTTGTAACAAGGAGATTTTGAAGTTACTTTAGCTTGCTGTATTGTCAAAACTAGAAATCCCTATTCTAATAATTTACTAATTTTTATTGTGAGTAATTCAATAATTTAATGTTATCACTAGTGAAAATGACAGAGAGTAAAGAAAAAGTCCCTTTCAAGTAATACAATATAGAAAAATAAAGTAATTGCAAATTACTTTGAGTTCAAAAATTCTAAAATGAGAATGAAGAATATGTATTTTTTTGGTTTTATAATAAACTATTCAAAGTGCCCAATTACTATTTATCGACTTGTTCAGGATGTTTTCTGTTTTTTATTTATGCATAGAAAAATAATGAAATATACATCTCACAGAACCCAATTCCATTTTCAATTATAAATAAGATTACCAAATTATTTCATTTCCACATAATTTCTAAGGTGAAAGGGACCAATAAAAAGTATTAAAAGTTTAAATATATGTATATATGTTGCATACAATTTATATGTGTATTTATGAGGTTTTCATATTTACTACTTTATTTGTGATTAAAAATGTTTTATTATGTTTGTGGATCAATAAAATACAAATTTTTTAAATATTTTTATTTTCCCCCAAACATATGCATTAAGGGGCTGAGAGAAAAGTAACTTCTATTAGTATTGTCATCATACTTGCTACTTGGGAGAAGCGACCCTGATCACTCTATTTTACCAAGTACCTTTGAAAAGAGGTTACTAGTGACACACTATCTGGAAAGTATCTGAGACAGTATAAGAAGACATTTCTGATAATCTTTCTGAATAACTGTGCATTAAAGTAAGAACTTAATTCACTGCATATGTGTTTCTCATGCAAACAAATAAGACTTGAGAAATGTGAGGCACCCAGTAGAAGTTTATCAACCAAGGATGGCTTATCTTAATATATTCAGTAATAATAATGCTTGTTTAACATGCAAAATTTAACACAACTATTAAACTACAGAGAATATTAAGACAATACACATAAATGGATCAGTTTTAGGCAAATAGGAGAACAGGATCACATTGATTACAAGTTGAGACTACTGTTATTGTTTCTGTACTGTTACAAGCTGTTCTTTCCTTAATTACATAATAGCTCTCTTACCTACATAAGAACAGTTATATTTTTATCAAAGAAAAATATATCCTATAAAATGTATGCTGGCCTTTCTGTTTAATACTCTGGCTTAACTCATATATGAATAAAATTGTTTTAAATAGTATTTGATTTTTATGAAAGGAGATTTCATATGTAGTGAATATTTATATTTTAAAAATGTTTCTCACTCAAGTTGAGATTTCAGGTTGGTAGGGTATTAATACTTACCATTGGGAGGGGCAGGGGAGAGAGCAATGGGTGAAAATTAGGACAAGTGTAACAGAACAATAAAGAAAAATGATAACACTTGCCTTAAAAATCACTCAAACCTTGTTTGCCTGGTGATAGCTAACTGCATCGGGTCAATTGTGGACACATATCACATCTATTTTGAAACTTATGTTTCAATTTATTTATTTATTTTTATCATTGTTCAGTTACAGTTGTCCACATTCCCCCACTGTCGCAGTTGCTCTATTCCAATCCCTGCTCTCAAAGGCCATCCCATCCATTGTCCTTGTCAATGGGTCCTTTGTACATGTTCCCCTTCTTTCTCCCATTATACCCTTCCCCCCAACCCTCTGATTGCTGTCAGTTTGTTCTTTATTTCAATATCTCTGTTTCTTCTATGCTCACTTGTTTGCTTTGTTGATTAGGTTCCACTTATAGGTAAGATCTCACAGTATTTGTCTTTCACTGCTTGGTTTATTTCACTTAGCATAATGCTCTCCAGTTCTACCCATGCTGTTGCGAAGGGTAGGAGCTCCTTCTTTATTTCTGCTGCATAGTATTTCATTGTGTTAATGTGCAGTTTTTGATCCACTCATTTACTGAAGGGCACTTAGGTTGCTTCCAGCACTTGGCTATTGTAAATTGTGCTTCTATGTACATTGGGGTGCATATATTCTCTTGAATTGGTATTTCAGGATTCATAGGGTATATTCCAGCAGTGGAATTACTGGATTAAAAGGGAATTCCATTTTTAGTTTTTGAGGAAATTCCATACTGCTTTTCCATACTAGTACAGTGGCTGCACCGGTCTGCATTCCCACCAACAGCACACTAGGGTTCCCTTTTCTCTACCTCCTCACTAGCGTGTATTGTTTGTTGCTTTGTTCATGATGACCATTCTGACTGGTATGAGGTGGTGTCTCATTGTGGTTTTAATTTGCATCTCTCTTATGGGTATTGATCCTGAACATCCTTTCATATGACTCTGGGCCCTCTGTATGTCCTCCTTGGAGAAGTGTTTATTCAGGTCCTTTGCCCATTTTTTAATTGGGTTGTTTGCCTTCCTAGTGTGGAGTCATGTGAGTTCTTTATACATTTTGGAGATTAAACCCTTGTGTGAAGTATCATTGGCAAATATATGTCCCCATGTGGTTGGTTGCTTTTTTCATTTTGCTGATATTTTCTTTGGCTGTGCAGAAGCCTTTTAGTTTAATGTAGTCCCATTTGTTTATTCTTTTCTTCATATCCCTTGCCCTAAGGGGTATGTGGGTGAAAACATTGCTACATGGGATATCTGAAATTTTCCTGCCTATGTTCTCCTTTAGGATTTTTATGGTATTACAATTTATATTGTCTTTTATCCAATTCAGTTTATTTTGGTGTATGGTGTAAGTTGGTAGACTAGTTTCATTTTGCATGTACCTGCCCAGATCTCCCAACACCGTTTGTTGAAGAGGCTATTTTTACTCCATCTTGTGCTTCTGTTCCTTTGTCTAATATTAATTGACATGGGTTTAGAGACATGGGTTTATTTCTGGGCTCTCTGTTCTGTTCTATTGATCTATGTGTCTGTGCTTATGCCAGTACCAGAGTGTTTTAATTACAGTGGCCTTGTAATGTAGTTTGATATCAGGTATTGTGATTCCTCCTACTTTGTTCTTTCTCAAAATTGCAGAGGCTATTCAGGCTGTCTATGGTTCTATATAAATTTTTGAAATATTTGTTCTGTATCTGTGGAATATGTTATTGGTACTTTAATAGAGATTGTGTTGAATCTGTTACCTAGTATGGTTTTTAAGAACCATAATTATTGTGAGATATTAATGTCAATGTCCAAAATGATAACTAGAAGCCAGTAAGTTATGAGATAGGATTTGGAGATAAATCAGATAGCCATTTTATTTGAGGTGTGTATGTTTTCACAGCTGTATATTATATATAACATATATATAATTATATATGTATGTTCATATATACACAATTTTTCTGAACTATTTTACAATATATTTTTAGCGAACACATAAACCCATGAACCTATGTTTGTATAGTGATTCTTAACCCAATGTCTGAGTTTGATAAATCTAGGGCATTTCAGTTCAGTTACAAATTTGTGATGTACTTATCTTTATTTACTAATTATAATTTGTTATATATTTTGTGTTATCTTTTAACTTACAGATAGTTTCTTTTGATATTTATTCCTTATATGTTAATGGATTAAAACAATATACATATGTTAATTGATGCTAAAGGTATTTGGCACATTGAAATTGATATTTCTCATAAAACCAATGGGAATTGAATTAATAAGCATATACATAATATATTTTATCAGAAACAAACAACAGAAATATTTATTAAGAGATTAAAAAATGAAGACCTTTAAGTAAATTGAAGAAGAAAGCAAGAAAATTCAATATTGTAAATACTGTTTAGAATGATTCTGAACAATCTACCTAAAGCTGGAAAATAATAAAAACAGCAATAGATTGTTGTTAAAGAAAGGAGTAAATGACCACAGATGCGTTTAAGGTTCGACAAACACACACTTTCTGGAAAGACTAGTTTGGCCATAGTGGGGATAAATTTGAACCACTTCGTAACAACACCACTTTGGAGGCCTAGGAGATGGAAATCAGGCTGGATCAGATGGAAGAAGAGCTGTATCTCCGCTTCACACGGAGTAGGACAGTGCTTCGGGATTAATCAATATTTGAAAATTTTAAAAACTAAATGGAAAATAATTTTTAAACTGTATTTGAAAAGTTAAACACACTAAAACATTGAAACATCAATGAAATATATCAAAGACTTCAAATTTATTATTAAAATTTCTGCCTTATTAACTTGGGTTTTCTAGAATTTGGTATAACTTGTCTGTTCTTATCTCATGACATTTGCTCATGCTTTTGTTAATTAGATATTCATTAGAAGGCTTTGGTTTTCTATAGAAATTTTTCTAAAAATGAATTTTTAATTAATAATCACTCATTTATAAATAATGCAAGTTATTATAAACAGATAGCTTTTATGTGCAAGGCTCAAATGCAAGAGTCCTGGTGTTGGAAAATTTGTCTGTCAATGTTGCCCTTCAGCTTCTAGAATATTGTTCAGTAAATGTGGTCAAAAAATATTGCTAAAGTAAATGAAATAAGGCAAGGCTTACCTCATATACTCAGGGTATCTTTTTCTAGTATAGCATAGGTGCCATAAGTGGATACATAATTCATTGAACGATGACAATACCAAAATATAAATGTTTTAAGGATTTGTCATAATGATGCTTTGGCATAACTTTTACATTTGTAGATGGTGTGATATTTTGGTATACTGAATGATCAACCAGAAATTAGGATTAAAATAACTGAGTACAAAATAAAAATGAAGAAATTGGAAAATAGATATTTAAAGGATAGCTTAATTCAGCTCAAGAAAAAATGAAAGATCATACCCTGCTTGGACTAATTATTTCTTCAGTAGTTTAGATCTCCCTCATAATGTCAATCAAAATTTCTCAAACAAAATGACTAGAAAGTGGAGATCATGAAGTATAATAATACTTAATTGATCTTTGCTGTTGTGACTATGTTCCCAAGTCATTACAGTATCTTGATTAAATCTAACAAAATAAATGTATAAACAGAACTCCAGAAGTCAAAAAATTCATTCATAAATCATAAATTAAGAATACATTTGTCTTTCAGGAGTGGTATGATGGGTGTTTATGAGTGGCGCAGAGGGGGTGATCAAGGACAAAAACAGTCAACTCTATCTCTGAGTTTAGTGGGTTCTGGGATTTCAGTGGTAGAAAGGATTGTTGTAATTTCCAATGGAAAAAGTAAAATTAGCTTTGCTTTCTAAACCCACATCAAGGAAGTATATAAAGCAACATGGGGAGTCGGAACGGCCTAAGTCAATTCTACTGAGTCATGGTGTTATGAGCTTTTTTTAATTAAAATGAGTCAAGCTATTTAATAGTTTTAAAAATATTATATTCATGGTATGTTATTTGGGAAATTTCGAGTATAAAAGGAAGGCATTTCAATTGTTTTACAGGCAGTCTACATGATTTCACCTCACTGCACAGAGAATTTGCCCTCTTTCAGGCAATTCTGCATCCAAGCTAAACTTGACACACCCTGACTGAAATGCTGATTTTTAAATGATTAATAATAGTAAATCATTATATCAGTAAGATTTCTTCTTAGTTTATCATTGTTGCTTGGAAAACTTTGTATGTCTTTAGATGACTTAAAATTGAAGTCCTGTATTCCAGGGAGGCAATTATTTCTTCATATCATTCCCCTTCTTAAATTTTCAGCAAAATCACTATCCAAGACACTAATGGGTTATTATCTGCTCTTTTTAAACTAGCTACAGGACTTTAATAGCTTCCACTTCTTTGAGAGCATCACTTTTTTTCCTGACAAGAAAAACAATAAAGCGATTATTTTGGAGACATTTAATTGTTTTATTTTTGTTTCCTGTTTAGAATGTCCTCTAAATTTAGATAAAGGACACTCTTCAAATTTTAATTTGTTCTCAAAATCGATTTATTTCCCTGTTCTCCAGTTTTTATCATTGCTCTCATTCCCTGAACTCAAGAATGCTTTTCATTTTAAGTGCTTTAAAGAATGGAATGTAAAGGGTGGTACTTCTGGAAAAAGACACTTGACTCCCTTGTATAGCTTAATTTCGCCTTGAAATTTATAACTCAATCAATATAAAAAGGAGTCTATATTATCACCAGAAACTGCAAAAGTTTCCTTTAGATGTCTGAAATTTAAAGGAGTATTTTTCAAAAGAAAAATTTATGGTGAATTGGTGAAAAGTGGAGAATGGACCATAGATATTGAAGTGGGAATTAAAAGGAAGTCCACTCGAGAGTAAGTGAAAGGCTCCCATCTTCCTCCAGAGCCCAACTATCCACTTGTATTTTATTCAAGTAGGACACCGATATGAGGAAAAACTACCGTGAGCTCAGCGAGAAGTAGATTGTGATACTCTCAGAATTTCCAACCTACTGCACCACTGACCCTGGCAAGCAGGCATCCTAGGGATCTGCCCTCAGTTTATTAGTCTTCCCTCCCAATACAGAGCCCTGTGTCCTGTGATTTCCCCACATCACATCACCTCTGTATGGAGCACAGTACTTCTTCCTTGTTCTCCCTCAGTGCTCACACTTACCATGGAGCAAATCTGTCATATGGTCCCTGAATATATTGTACCTCTCCTTTGAAGCATTGTTGAGAGTTATTTTGTTTGTTTGCATAATTGTTTGATTACTGTCCATTTCTTGCACTAGAACGCAAGCTTGTGAAGGTAGGGTTCTCACTTGTGCTGAATTTCAGTGCCCATTAGGGAGATCATAGGCAGGGTTTGGGAGGTAAACAACATAGACTTAGAATTTAATTTGTATTGTCATGGTCTGAAAAGCTCCAAACTGGGATATTTATCTTAAGTCCCCTGGGCTACTAATTTCCATATGTGTATATTTATACAAATGTACTTAATAAAACTGCACACAGTGAATGGGAAAGATAAACATCAAACTCAGGAGTATCTACTTTTGGCTTCATGGAAGAGAAATGCAATTGTAAATATATTAGCAGTATATTATACCTTTTTTCTTAAAGATTTTATTTTTATTTCTAGACAGAGGGGAAGGGAGGGAGAAAGAAGGGGAGAGAAACATCCCTGGGTGGTTGCCTCTCATGCACTCTGTACTGGGGACCTGGCCCACAACTCCAGCATGTTCCCTAGACTGGGAATTGAACTGGTGACCTTTTGGTTTGCAGGCCGGTGCTCAATCCGCTGAGCCACACCAGCCAGGTATTTTATACCTTAATATATGTAGAATGCACATGTTGTTTTTGTTAGGTTATACTCTGAATCCTTTTACATAGCTGAATGTTTTTAATAATTTAAATTTTATATAATTAGTTAAAAATATATTTGCATGGTGACACTCTAAACACATCAAAAATTATTAAGAAAAAAATGAATACTTCTCAAAAAATTTTTAAAATAGTTTGTGTTTTAATTAAAAGATAAATACAAACCAGAATAGTCCTTATTAAATATAACAAAAATTCATTAATACTCATGAATTTATTTTATTTTGCTTTTATTTTAAGACTTTATTTGTATTTAAATTATATTCATAAATTTTTGAATTTGCAATACATTCATGTGGAACAAAAATTTTTAAAAAGGAATAATTATCGTAAAAGGTTATGAAGTAAATAACACTTATGAACCTGCCAATATGAATGGGAAAAGACATGAATAAACAATTTGTCAAAAAAGATATAATGACAAATATATTCAAGAAGCTAACATACAAATTAGGTTTAAATAGGTAAACCTTTGGTCTTTCTAGTGAATTTAGAAATATTCCATCATAATAAATTATAATGATTAGAAAAATATTTAATATTCAGTTTAGTATTGAGTTTTCAACATGGAAAATTCCAGAAATGCTTGAGGGTTTTTTTTTTAGCCAGTAGTGAAGACTCATAGATGTCACTGTATACAGTCTTTGCCCTCATATGTCCCATATTCTGTCCTATTAGAGAAGTATTTATATCTTATATAATTCTTTGATCCTCATTATTCATTTTCAGGGCCACTCAAGCATCCTTTTTTTCTGTTTTGACATTAATAGAGTTTGGAACTGCGTGTAAGCACTCCCCTAGTGTTGCTGTAGCTATTTTGGCTGTGCTTGGAATTTTTTTTTCTCCTCCAGAACTTAAATTATTTGTACTCTGTATCTTTTCTATTTAAGTTGGTTTTCTCATTGTTTCTTTTTATATGTTTTTTTTTTCAGTGAGATTTCTCTTAATGAACTCTCTCAGAAGACTTCTTCCCTGAGCTCATGAGCAGAGAAAGCAGAGCAAAGGAACACTAAGTCGAAATGTGAATACTTGGGCCATTTTGCTACAAATGTGTCTGCATTTTATCATACATAAAAAGCATATAAATTAACACTCAGGGTATAGTGGTTTCTTGAGGATTAAAGTTTTTTGTTCATGTCAGAGTTGGCTAGTAATAGTAGAAGTAGCATCAATTGTAGTTATAGCATCTAGTGTTGGTATAATAAACATTTCCAAACCCACTACTCTTATTAATCATGTTGCCGAAACTAGTTATATGTTGCAAGGATTACCCACTCATTGTACAAATTTCAAAGTCAGAATGGGGTTTTCATTGATTTTGAGTGATTTTTATTCACATTGTACTCAAAGAAGACCTTGTTTCCTTATATTAACTATAAAAACTAAACAAAACAAAAACCTCTGGAATTATAAATATAAGATGTAGTATATTGTGGTTGATTGTGAATTATGTTTTAGTGCATTTTTAAAAGAGCTTATTTATTTATTTTTAGATAGAGAGGAAGAACGGAAGAAAGAGAAGGAGAGAAACATCAATGTGTGGTTGCCTCTTGTGCGTCCCCCTACTGGGGACCTGGCCTACAACCCAGGTATGTGCCCTGACTGGGAATCCATCCAGCAGCTCTTTGGTTCTCAGGCCAGTGCTCAATACACTGAGCCACATCAGCCAATACTGTTTTAGTGTATTTTTAACTCATTGAATATGTTTTAAGCACATGAGCATTATGAAGAATTTGATTGAGAAGGAATGTCCCAAAATTTTAGAAAGTTTGGAAGGAACAAAGCAACTACATATTTTTTTTTATAAATAGTATTTTGTGGAACGTTGTATGACAAATGGTTTTCCAGTTCACGTAACATTAAGTATATTTCTTAATTTTGTAAGTGTTCAGAAAATATTTAAACAAGTAATATTAAATGAATTGCAGCGTGTGTACAACCAGTTTAAAGGAGAAATTAAACAATAAGATTTAGAATATAGTAAAGTTAAGAGCACATGCACATATATTTTCACTAATTCTTCATTATAAGATACATACATATTATATGTTAATATATTAGAAAATAACCAAAAATATATACACTATAGATGTCATTATATTTCTTAACATTTAGCATGTGAAATAGCATTGTTTATGTTTTGGAGCAAAAACAAAATATAAACTATATTTGCCTTTTCCTTAAGGCATCCTATAAGATCAAGTTGTTTTATTTCCATTTCCTTCTATTTTCTAATTCTTTGTGTTGAAATTACTTTTTTAATTAAAAGCAAATTAAATCATAATTCCTTGCAGGCAAAAATACATATACACATAAACAAGCATGATTTGTATTATAATTAGATCTCTTGTCATTGTTAGTCAAAGAAAATGAGAGTTAAAGGATTTGCACACTAAGATAATATTTGAAATCATAATTCAAAATATAAATCAATGTACACAGAGAGCATTAAAAATTCATTTCAAATATCAGCCCATACCATCAGGCAATTAAATTACCATTTTATTGTGAGGATAGAGACCTCCACATTCTCTGCTTTTCTGACAGTAATAAAATGTCTTGACAATATGTTTACTGAAAGTAATTGACTACAGAATAAAAGTTTTAAAAAACTTCTTAAATTTAGAAACAACTGAACTTTACCAATGATATTTCAACAATTATTTTTAAAATAGCTGAATAATAAATTTAGTGTATGTAGGATTCTACATAGGTTTGAAAATGTTTGTATAAGCTTTAACTGATTCAATCAACCCAGGGGCCCTGTAAGTAGAAATGTGATTATCATTCTTTGTAGAAAGATAGGTAAAACAGAATTAACAGATATAACAAATTAGATAGTTACCTAGTAACCTTTTACTGGTATATTTACTGGTATATTTTATTTGTAAAAAATATAGTCAAAATGGAGCTCAATAATTCTAAAACCAAATTGTTCATCAAGTCATTTTTAATGTATAATCTAAACTTTATTTGAAAGACTTTTTTCCCTTTTTACTGAATTTATTTTGACGACATTGGTTAATAAAATTATACAAGTTTCATGTGTATAATTCTTATAATACATCATCTGTGTTTTGTATTATGCGTTTACCATCCTCAAAGTCAAGTTCCCTTCCATCATCATGTACCCTCTCTGTACTTTCTCCAACCTCCCCCACCCGTCTTTCCCTCTGGTAATCACCATAGTGTTGTCTGTGTCTGTTATATTTTTGGGGTTGTTTTCATTTTTGTTTTCTGCTTAACCCTTAAAGTACTAGTAGATATAGAAAAGGCGCAGGCAATTTTGCATGTGGATCTAACTTCATTTTTTACTTTGTTAATATGTAGAAGATACATAATCATTCTGAGCACCTTATTAATGTGTGTTTTAGATTTTAAATGATTAAAAGAACAGCTCAAATAAGGTTTCAAAAACATTTAAATGAGGAGGGATTTAATGCGTAAGTTTATTTCTCAACATTCTTCTCCATAAGGAATACAGTCATCACCAGCACTATATCTCTTTCAATAAAAAAGAACTTCTTTGACACAAGAAGCAAAAACCTACCATGGGCTAATGATAGTTTACTCAATAAGTGGTGTTGGGAAAGTTGGACAGCTACATGAAAAAAAAAAACAACAACTAGACCATCTTCTTACACTATACACAAGAATAATCTCAAAATGGAATAAAGAAAACATAAGTAGTAAAATTTGAGACATTTCTAGTAGCAACATTTTTTTCTGATATAGCTCCTTAGGCAAAGGAAAAAAGAAAAAAAAGATAAATGAGACTACATCAAACTGAGAAGATTTGCACAGCAAGGGAAACTATCAACAAAATGAAAAGATGACACGCTGAATGGGAAAACATACCTGCTAATGATACATCTGATAAGAGGTTAATATCCAAAATTTATGAAGAACTTTTCAAACTCACCACCAAAAAAAAACCCAAACAAATGATACAATTAAAAACAATGAGCAACAGACCTGAATAGACACTTCTCCAAAGAGGACATATAGATGGCCAATAGGCATATGATAAGATGCTCAATGTCACTAATCCTCAGAGACATGCAAGCTAAGACCACAATGAGATACCACCTCACACCTGTCAGAAGGCAAGGATGTGCAGAAAGGTGAGTAAGGCTTGCACACTGTTTGTGGGAGTGCAGACTGGCTCAGCCACTGTGGAAAGTACTATGGAGATACCTTCAAAAGCTAAAAATGAAACATCTTATGATCCAGCAATTCCACTTCTGGGAATATATCTGAAGAAACCCAAAACACTCATTCGAAAGAACATAGCACCCTTATGTTCATTGCAGCATTATTTACAATAGATTTAGAAGCAGCCCAAATGTCCATCAATAGATGAGTAGATAAAATAGTTATGATACATTTACATAATGGAATACTACTCAGCTGTAAAAGAATAATTTTACCCTTTGCAACAGCATGGATGGACCTGGAGAACATTGTGCTAAGTGAAATAAACCAGGTGGTGAAAGGCAAATACCATATGATCTCACTCATATGTGGAGTCTCATGAACAAACTGAACTGGCAAGCAAAATAGACAGATCCATAGACAGAGAGTAGGCTGACAGCTCTGGGAGTCAGAGGAAGAGGGATCAAGCTAAAAATAAAAAGTAAAGAGAAAGAACTCGTAGGCATGGACAACGTTGTGGTGGTTGTGGGGTGTGGGAAGCACTGGAGGTAGAGGAGGGTATTTGCGGGATAAATGGTAATGGATGGAATACAATAAAAAGTAATATAAAAGCAAAAGTAATATAAACATTAAATTAAATTAAAACGAATGGGACACTGAAGTTCTTTCAGTGTCCATGGAAAATCACAAGACCCTGAATGGCCTTGCTTCCCTTTGACAATCTTTGAAGTAGTGATTAGGCCATGGGCTCAAAAGTTCAGATTGTCAGGTCTGTGCCAAATGTCTTCTCCATGTAGTAACAGCAGCAGGCATTTTCCATATGATTGACAGCTCCTTAAAATTATGATAGTGGAAGAGGATGAATCAAATCAGACCCACTGTTTGACAAATATTATATGTATACCACATCGCCCATATGACTGCCAAGCATTCACACATACTTACTCAAACTTGCCCCTTCTGGATACTGTAATACTATGTACACTCTCAAAAGTAGATATCTTTCAAATCTACGCTCTCTGGGTACAGAAATCTAGGAGTAGGCTGTTGTCAATCTGGCACAGCAAGGAGTAGCTAAGAGACAGCTATAAATGTTAATATGTCCAATGATATGAACAAAGTAAAAATGTTTTATTATTCATATATTAGATATATTTAGTAAAGAGAAGAAGAAACCCTTTTTCAGGAGTGTATTTTATTTTACTTATTTTTTTAGATATATAATCTTTATTATATTCATTCCATTACAATTCAGACTCCTTATACCCCCTTCCCCAGCAATCACCACACTGTACTCCGTGTCCATGAGTTCGTTTTCCTTTTCTCTGATCCTTCCACCTACTAACCTCTCCCTTGCCACACTAGCTATCATTTGCTCTCCATCTATGAATCTGTTTCTGTTTTGCATGTTAGTTCAGTTTGTTCATTAGATTCCACATAACTGAAATAATAAAAACTATATTGTGTAGTTATATCACAGTTTATTTTCTATGAATCAGGTTAATTTTTATTTCAAGTCTCAATAACTTCAAAACAGTAAAATATAAAAATCTTCACTCATTCAGGATTATACCCCTTTCCCTACCAGGTATGGTGTGGATGGAGTTGAGTGGCATGCTATTGCAGGTGAGGGTGGGAAATGGCTGGTTTTAGGAAAGAGACACCCATCAGTGATTATGGACACATGCACAGTTCTCTGTCTTCCTAAAAACAAAACAAAACAAAAACAAAAACAAAAAAACAACCAAAATTTAAGAATTTTTCTTGTAACCACCTATTTTCTCTCCCAAATGGAGGTTCTATTAACATTTTTCTTACATGCAGTGAAAATTTAGATGTTTTTGATGATAATGTCACCAGGATAACAAAATTGTATGTAGCTGGAGCTGTGTATAGATTACTTTGTGAGATGAAAGATAAGAGATTTCTCATTTTGGGGAGAACTTCCTCTACTTGTTCTTGTGACTCGTGTTTCTGAGAGCTTTATTTTTGTATTACACTTCAAAAGGTCTATTTTAAGGCAGTCTGCTAATTTTCAAAATAATAAGAGGAATTTTAAACTGCACTGTTCCTTATAATTATTTTGAAAAAAACTTTAATAAATTACTCGTGTTAAGACACAATAGATTTTGGAATTTATATCTTAATTTCGCACTTCTCACTTATTGCCCAATAACTCTGAACCCAGCCTAAATTTGGAATTTTGCAACATCGAAACCATAAATTCCACTTTCAATAGGATAGAAGTCAGAAGTCAGCAAGCAAAACTATTCATTTAATATGAATATGTTGCAAAGTATAGTTCTATCTCTAGAGTCTTCACCAATTCAGACCTTGTTTATGGACGGTCAGATGAATTACAAAACAATATTGTTTTAAGAAAATGAATTAGTAATTAGATCCTATGTTCTTATAGCTGTTATTGAAACTGTGAATAATTGGATACTTAATAATGCCAGTGTGAAGGGTATGTGTTTCATTCAATACAAGCAGGTAAATTGTTGTGTCTATCAAAGCCAACCCTGTCATATCCTTATCCCATTACTTTTGCTTAATGGTGAAGTCCCTGATCAACGCCTGCTGCTTGGAGAAATAAAGAAACATTATTCCCTATTCCATTCATAGTATGTGCTACTTCATTATGACAAGTGAAGGGAGTGTTTCAATTCTCCAGAAAACTTTTATAGATATTTAATGAAAAGGCATGTTAATTGTTTGGCAGAGTCAAGAAATGGGAAATACCTAGGAAAGATTTGTCACATGTGATTTACACTTTCTAAAGAATGTTTCATTGTGATAATGGGAATTCCACGTAATTAAATGTCTTGGGAGGTGAGAAATTGAAGAAAGACAAGTCCTTTCTTGTTGTAATTCCTAAATTTTTCATAGACTAAGGTGCAACTTGGGTCTCCAGGAGACCAGTTGGAATTCTGCGTGTCTCACATATTTAACAGTGAATCATTTTTAATGACATATCCCATTGAACAATTTTGGGAAATTTCAATGCAGACTTCTATTATATTAGAGTCACAAGTACTCTTACAAATTACCAGGCTGAAGACATTTATGTTATAAATGGGAAACTTAAGAGCCAGAAAAAGCTTCTCTAATTTTGCCAAAAATATACTTAACGGTAGAATAAGAAATTCATACTTTTGTTCCAGGTCAGGGATTTTTTTTTTTCCAATAAAGTACTCAGTTTTAGAAGTTAATTTCACAATGCTTCAAAATCCTCCATTTTTGGCCAGTAGCAAGTTTAATAAAAATTAACTTCAGTATCCAAGTTGGTAAAACAAATGAAGCAAATATTTAAGACTCTTATCAAAAATTAGAGCCTGTATTTAGATTAGGGAGAAATGACCTTTATACTCTCAGACCTTGGAATAACTTCAGCAAGGCATGTAACCATTGAGACAAGACTAGAACACGTCCTATAGCGCATGCCCCTTGGGAAGTGAGGGAGCGGAACTTTAGCAGAACTCCAATGACAGCATCAGGCAGAGGAGAGAAAGTGCTCAAGGGTATACAAAGCAGCAGTTTGAAGAGAACTGATCCTGTAGACCCTACATGATCTGATACCAGTGAAAAGTTTCATCAGTGTGTAGGGGGAGGATTACTGCCCTGGCTACTTTTTAACAATGGTTTATAACTCCTTGTAACTCACGTTTTTTGTCCTGGAAGGAATCTGTGAGAAATCTGGAATGCAGAGTTCTCATTCCCACCCCAGTAGCCACTGATCCCTGCAATGTCACCAACATACAGGGCTGCATCAAGGTTAGACATTGCAGTCTTTATAAAGGGGAGCACGGAGAAGAGGAAGATACCGATTGATTTTCCTTCCTTCTCTTTCTAACACACTGAGTTCGTTGTTCAAGCCCAGAGTCTAACAGAGATACTGCTGCAATCTCTTGCTTGTGCCAATGATTTTGTGGTACTCCTTCTAGTAAACCTGCCTGGTTTCAGTTAAATGAGAAATTTTGTCTCTGAATGCTATTTAGGAACCTCTATGAATTTCCCCTAACAAAACTCTAAAATGTATTTTGGATAATACTTCAAATTCATTGTCCTCTAAATCCAGACTATATTAGGTTTATAAGCATTTGCCTTATTATTTTTTTTCAATTTCCAACCGTGCCTCTACTGCACATTAATGTGATGTGCACTATGTGCACTTACTACGATATCACTGACAAACCCCCATATTTGCTGCCATCCTTTGATCCCACAGAAAATAGCCCTTTTTCTCAAAGTAAATGCCTCTCATTTTCTCAAACAGAAATTGTTATTT